>CAKOAT010117710.1:57990-69048 GCA_932364175.1 Eruca vesicaria subsp. sativa | reverse complement strand
CCGAGAGGTCGATTCCCATTCGTGCTAGCGTGTTGCGGAAGATGACGTTGACCGTGCTTCCGGTATCAACCAGGATTCGAGCAACCTCTAGATCGCTTATCACCAAATCGATGACAAGGGGATCGGCATGCGGTTGGTCGATTCCACCGGTTTCAGCATCGTTGAAAGAGATTACTCCTGTCGGAGAATTGTCCATCGGCACCTTCCAACTCGAGCCGGTTTCGGCTTTACGTTGGTAGGATTTTATTGACGAGACGGTGTCGTTAAAGTATGGCGACTCGCCGATGATCATGTTGATTTTTCGGCGGTTAGCATCGTTACCCTTCTCGTCTACTTTTCGTCCACGTTTTTCGCCCGACTGATTTCCCTGAGGCGTAGTTTGCGCATTTATGTCATTCTTCGGGACGCGGTCCGAATCGCGGATGAGATCCTTGACAGTAGATATCTCGGAAAGTTCTCCCGTGACTAACTTTGCGGCCAGTCTGGCGCCGAGAACTTTACAATTCACGGTGGAGTGCCCGTGGGTTTGGTGGAGGTCACAGAAAGAACTCTCGTTGTAATTCGAATTTCTCGTCCACGTGTTACCCGTAGTTCGCCCTTGCTCCGAACCGGAGTTGATAGCGTAGTTATGCGCCCCTCGGAGATCCTGTCCCTCGTGATGGACGAATTTGTCGTTACGAGAGCTTTTCTTTTTCTGCTTCTGCTCGGATGCGTTATCCTTCGCGGATGTTTTTGTCGGCTTATGCTTCTCGGACAGGATTTTAGTTTCCTCTTCGATGGTTATGAAGTCGGTGGCCTTATGGAGTGCATCCTGGATCGTCCGCGGTTTCTCAAGAGTTATCCATTTGCGGAACTTCGATTTATACCAGAGCAATTTCCTTAACGCGTCGATGACGGCTTTGTCACTAATCCCGCTAACCCTAGCCATGACGAGTTTGAATCTACTCATGAAATCGCGGAGAGATTCGTCCTCCTCCTCGTGCACCAAGCTCCAGAGATCGGCGTCGGAGGTTTCCGGGTTAATGAACATCGAGTACGGTTTCAGGAACTCCGAAGCCAGTCGACGGAAACTTCCGATCGAGTCTCGCCTAAGTTTGGCGAACCATTCGAGCGCAGCTCCTTCTAGGTTTTCGACGAAGAGGCGGCAGTAGCCTGCGTCTTTTTCGTGGTCCTTGAGCTTGGCTCGTCCCATGGTGATCTGGAACGCTTGCAGGTGCGCTTTGGGATCGGACGTCCCGTCGTCAGTTGGCACCTTAAGCTTTCCGGGATCGGGCAGTTTGATCTCGGTGATGTGGGCCGTGAAGGGCATTTTCCGAGACTCGTACAGTAGCCGATCGATCTCGGGTGCGGCGCTGGTCGCGTGGTGAATCTGAGATTTCACCGCTTTTACCGCTGCGGCCGTTTTGGTGATGTATTCGCGGGGATCGCGAATCTCGGTCTGATCGCCAGCAGTTTTCTGACCTTGTCGGCGTTTGCTGCGAGTGACCGGAGATCGCTCCTCGGCGGTTTTTGCGTATCGCGCGAAGTCGAGTTTCCCTTCGTCTCCAGTATAGGAACGTTCGGGAGAAGACTCCGGTTGAGGACTGCGAGTTTTTCTTCTCCTAGGATGGACGTCGGCGTCTTCGTCTGTCGAGTCGGCCTGGTCGCTCGTTTCCAAGTTGACCCTCTCGATGCCGTCGCCTTCGGTCTCCTGTTCGCGAATAGGAGATTTTTCCGATTCGTTCAGTGTCGTGTCAGGGTTTTCTTTCCCNGACTGCGAGTTTTTCTTCTCCTAGGATGGACGTCGGCGTCTTCGTCTGTCGAGTCGGCCTGGTCGCTCGTTTCCAAGTTGACCCTCTCGATGCCGTCGCCTTCGGTCTCCTGTTCGCGAATAGGAGATTTTTCCGATTCGTTCAGTGTCGTGTCAGGGTTTTCTTTCCCGGAATCCTTTTCCGGTACGTTTCCCTGGTCAATTCTGGGACGATCCGTAGGAGCGCCGAAATCGAGTCTCCTTCCGCGGATTTTGGTAGTTCCGCGGGGGCGAATCGCTTTGGTTATCGCAGTTAGGGTGTCGAGCCGTTTTGCGAGCGAACCAATGAGCTTTTCCTGCTCTTCCGATTTTTTGTTAAACTCGGAAAGCATCTTTTCGACGGTCTCAGCGTTAGCGTTCGTAGCGTTGGCTGCAGACGTGTCTTTTGATAGTGGTGTTTCAACGTTGTCGCGTTCGTTGCGAGTTTGGTTGTCACCAGCCATCGTTTCTTCGTTGGACATGTTGCGGCTACGGTGTAAGATAGATCCGACCCCCCCTCCTTCTAGCGCCAAACTGTGGGTGTCGAAATCCACTCACTGTCAAATAAATCGTAAAAAAGGAAACTTCGGGAAAACCCTAAGTTTCCAGAAGAACCGGCTATCTGCAGAGCCGCACAACGAAAAATAAGAAAACGATAACTTAGAATTTGAATGAAAATAAACGAAATAGAGAGCAAAGAGGTTCTTATTCCGAATCTGCGTAGAACTGGTACAAAAGAGTAGCCGAAAAGCTTTAAGAACGAAAACCCTAATTGAGACGCAGCTCGCTAACAGAAAAACGGAAATATTCCTAAATGCTAGTTTTGGTGGTGAGAGCTCTGAATTTTTTGTGTCCTGCTTCTGCCCTAGACCTCCTATTTATATATTCCTCGCCTTGGCTATCCGATCTTTCCATTTCGCCCAGATTTGACCAAATCGGGCATTTTCCATTCTTCTCGATCCTTCCTTTTCTTCCGCGGAAATCTTCTATTTCTCTTCAAACCTTCCTTTTATCTTTAAACTTGACTTTTATTTTCCTTCTGCGAGTAAACCGTCTAAACGTTGTCAAATCTGCGGGTTAGATTCCGTTGAAATCGCGAGATGGGTTTTTATCGCGTTTTAGGTCCTTCCGGGCCGTTTTGCGATAAAAACCGTTTTCCGACTTTTTACGGGATCGTTTCCTGATCTGACGTCGTTTTTAATAAATTTCTCGAGTTAATCGCAAGGTTTTACGATTTACTCGACTTTTTATTAAAAATACGTTTTTTACGACTTTACTCGGCGTTTTTTATTAAAAGCGCGTTTTTTATGATTTCAACGAAAAATCTCGAATAAATCGTTTAGTTAAGGCAATGTTCGGTGTTTCGTTTAACCGTTGCCGTTTTATACGATTTCCTCGAGTTCTTTCCGAGAAAACGAAGTTTAACGGTTTTTATCGTAAAACTCGAACGGTAAGTCGGATCGAGATGGAACGGGAGATATTTCGGCCGTGGTTTAGAACGCGACCTTGTCGAAAGACGTAAGTTTCGAATCGGGAATGCGGGAAATCGAGACGCGGAGTGTCCGGGAAGTCTCTAGTCGAGCATGTCCTAGTTCGCCCATCGGCGAACTAGTTGATCACTTCCTAGTTCGCCGATGTCCGGCCCGGCTTAGTTCGCCGATGGGCGAACTAGAGAGTGCTTCTTAGTTCGCCCATCGACGAACTAAGCCGGGCCGGCTTAGTTCGCCGATGGGCGAACTAGTTGCGACTAGTTCGCGTTTTACGGCTTTTTCGGTTTTTTTGCGGTTTCGTAAAATGATTCTCGAGTTTTATAAAACGATCTTCGGATTTCATAAAACGACCTTCGAGTTTTATAAAACGATCTTCGAGTTTTACAAAACGATCTTCGAGTTTTATAAAACGATTCTCGAGTTTATAAAACGATTTCTCGAGTTTTATAAAACGATCCTCGAGTTTTATAAAACGACCTTCGAGTTTTATAAAACGATTCTCGAGTTTTATAAAACGATTTCTCGAGTTTTATAAAATGATTTCTCGAGTTTTATAAAACGATCTTCGAGTTTTATAAAATGATCTTCGAGTTTTATAAAACGATTCTCGAGTTCTATAAAACGATTTCTCGAGTTTTATAAAACGATATTCGAGTTTTATAAAACGATTTTCGAGTTTTATAAAATGATTCTCGAGTTTTATAAAACGATTTCTCGAGTTTTTATAAAACGATCTTCGAGTTTTATAAAACCATTCTCGAGTTTTACAAAACGATCCTTAAGTTTTATAAAACGACTTCTCGAGTTTTATAAAACTATCTTCGAGTTTTATAAAACGATCTTCGAGATTTATAAAACGATTCTCGAGTTTTATAAAACGATTCTCGAGTTTTATGAAACGATCTTCGAGTTTTATAAAACGATCTTTCGGGATTTATAAAACGGTCTGCGAGTTTTATAAAACGATCTTTCGAGTTTTATAAAACGGTCTGCGAGTTCTATAAATGACTTTGAGTTTTATAAAACTATTCCTCGGGTTTTATAAAACTGTTCTTTTTGTATTTTCGCGGGGAGTTTTGGCTATTAACTCCGTCGTACCGATTTTGACCCCAACAAGAAGCTGCAAAATTCTGACAATGAGAGGGAAACATACACCAGATTCGACGAGTATCGATCGACACCGTCTAATAAGAATCAATCGATATCACCCCTTGTGAAGTGATTGATAGACTTTGATGCATATCGATCGATGGATTTCGAGGAAACCCCTCATGAGTTCAGTCCCATCAAGCTTATGTCACATGAAGCCTTCGCAGCACGACACCCACATCCGCCTGTCCCTTTCAGACTCAACACTACACATATCGATCGACAGATAGACTCACCCGTCGATCGATACGAACCTAGAGATATTGACCGACATACTCCAGTTGTCGCCCGATATACAGTATCCCAACGTCAAGTGCAACTTCCGAAGATAGACGTTGCACGAGTTAATGCACTCCGGGAGCAGTCTACAACTCCCAGTAACCTTCCCACCGCCATCATGAAGATACCCACGGATATCTTTGAGCCCATGGAGATAGAAAAGGAAAAACATGGAAGAGTTCTCAGAAAAAGGAAAGAGAAGATTCCCAAACCTTATAAAAGGGAAGCTAATGAGAAAGAATTGTTAAGCTTCAGAAAGAGAGTTCAGAGAATACCTAAAGAGAAACCCTTTGAAGAAGCCTACTTTTCACACAGATTGTGGATGTTTTTCAGAGAAACCAAGGAGACAGAAGAATGTTTCACCAAGTCAGAGACAGTCTAAAGAAGAAGATCACATTGGAGAAGAAGAGTGATCCAGGGAAGTTCACAATACCATGTTCAATAAGAGGTGTTGAGTTCCCTCGTGCTCTCTGTGACACATGATCTGGAGTTAGCATCCTACCCAAGATCATGGCAGACCATCCAAGTCTGAAGATAAAGCCTACTGAAGAATCTTTCATCTTCGTGGATTGTTCTTAGCAGAACTCTGGAGGCATAGTTCGAAATCTTGACGTACAGATTGGAGATGCCCTAATTCCTACAGACTTCCACATCGTGGACACCAAGCTCAACTTCAAGACATCTCTACTGCTTGGAAGGGCCTTCTTAGCAACAGTTGGAGCTGTTTGTGACCTGAAATCCAATATGTTCTGCCTAACCCTAATTGACCCTACCATCCACCACAATCCGGTGTAAGTAATCAAGATTCCAAGGACAGAGAGCGCAGCACTCGTAGCAACTTGCCTCTGTGCCCAAGAATATGATTCAATGGCCGAGTACGAGACAGAGCACGACGTATCGACCGACGGCAGCCTTCTTCCATCGACCGATACCAGTCAACCGGAGTTGACCGACGAGCATACCTGGTCATCGATCGACATGCTATTCCAAGAGATCGAAGAGTAGTTTCCAGACGGCGACTTTCACGTAGATGTTTGGGAGAACGATCATTACATCCCAGAATAGGCTAGCATCACTACTCAGAAGGAGTATGATGACGAATATGCAGAGGAACGAGCCACAAAGTACAGATTTCTTCGGGAAGATGAAGAAAGACCTCCTCTACCGTCCTTCATCTTCAGAGCATCGATCAACAAAGACTACTCTCCATCTACCGATATACACCAACCAAGATCGCTCAAAATGTGTTTCGAACCACTGGGCGACAACCCCTACTGTGTACCAATCTACGTTCCACATGATGCTGATACACAAGAGGGAGACTACTCAATTAGAAGTTGGGCAACAAATTACCACGAAGGTTTCGCAGCGGACACAACACCACTGACACATGCGACCAAACCAGAAGGAGACGTATCGACCGACACATAACAACACCAATCGACCGATGCACATGTCGTACTATCGACCGATCATACCACTACACCATCCGAGGTACAAACACATAACTTCGATTTTACCTTACTAATTCCGGATGAGTTTGGTATTTTCAGGGATCCAGATGGCCATGCACGAGCATTGGATGGAAGAATTATTCCAACCTCCAAAGAAGATGTTGCAGATATTCTTCAGATGACCAATGGATCAGTCAGCCCCTTCGCACAGCAACCCATCTATACGAAAGATCAGCACCAGCAACAAACAATTCAAGATACCTCAGACAAGAAAGATGGTGCAGAAACAATTCATCTCAACTCAGCATATCCAGAATTTCAAAAAGCATCGATCGATATGTGGAGACTCACATCAAACGACATACGTCGGGAATTTGGGAAACGAGCTTTCAAATTTGGGATTCGTCGATTCTTATGGGAAAATAAAGACGAATATGGATTCTACAGAGATGAACATGGTTTCGCAAGAGGAGTATGATATGTTTCATATTTACTTAGCTTTAACCTTGCATTCTTACTTATGTTGAGCATATAGATTAGATTTAGGCACCTCTAGGTTGCATATTGCATACATTTGTCTTTATCAGGTCATGGAACATGCTATGGAGTCTCTGGAGGTGTTTGGGGTCGATTACATGTCAAAAGATGGTGCAGAGGTCTCATTTGGCGAGCCGGAGCAACCACNCATATTTACTTAGCTTTAACCTTGCATTCTTACTTATGTTGAGCATATAGATTAGATTTAGGCACCTCTAGGTTGCATATTGCATACATTTGTCTTTATCAGGTCATGGAACATGCTATGGAGTCTCTGGAGGTGTTTGGGGTCGATTACATGTCAAAAGATGGTGCAGAGGTCTCATTTGGCGAGCCGGAGCAACCACAGCGGAGTCAAGAGGTCGCTGCAAGGAGATCCAGCCGGAGCAGGGTCGTGCAGCGGGTCCGGGGGGTCGCTCCACGTCCAGAGCGGAGGTTTGACAGCGGACGCAAGGGGGTCGCTCGCCTTTGAAGAAGAAAAGAGAGAGCTCACAGCGGGCCTTGGCAGCGGGGTCAGGACCCCGCTGTGAGATCCGGAGCGGGGTCGTGCAGCGGTGTGGTGACCCCGCTGCGCGTATTGTGTGTGACGAAAACCTAAGTTTTAAGGACCTTTTTGCAATTTCGTTTTTTATATTCTGAGTTGGGAAAACCTAAGTTTAAATTATTCTGTAAGCCACCATTGGAGATTGTCTTTGTTCTTGAAGAAAATACTTGAAAACCTATTTGGAAAGTTCATCTTTTAAGATCATTGATTTCTTTGTTCATTGTTTTTACTTGTCTATTTCATCATCTACATGATTAAACTTGAATCTAAAATGGGTTTAAGAGTAGTAATGATGTGTAGTGAGTAAATCACCCTTGAATCCATGGGTTAGGGGGACTAAGGATGATTAGTCTAGAATTAGATTGTTTAATTTAGATTTCTCCTATTCCTTGCTTGAAGAGTGATCCTAATATTTCTCTTGAGTTGGCCACTCAAGGGTTGATCTTTAGACATTTCCCACTCACAAAGTGTTCGATGAAATGTCTGAGTCAACTCTTCTAAGCTTTTAACATCCTTTACCAAGGATACTTGTTGTTAAAGGTGTTAAGATGGCTAATTGACTTGTTCCTAATGATTGCTTTCATGATATTCAACCAAAGAAGTTTGATGTTTNTTCTCTTGAGTTGGCCACTCAAGGGTTGATCTTTAGACATTTCCCACTCACAAAGTGTTCGATGAAATGTCTGAGTCAACTCTTCTAAGCTTTTAACATCCTTTACCAAGGATACTTGTTGTTAAAGGTGTTAAGATGGCTAATTGACTTGTTCCTAATGATTGCTTTCATGATATTCAACCAAAGAAGTTTGATGTTTACTGAGGCAGCAAGACAAAATACCATGGAGTCCATCCATATCAGGTTAGGACTCATGGATCTTACTATACCCAGCTAGTCCCCTCGCCATAGGGCCTTTACTCTTTTCCTCATTAGGGTTTTATCTCAAAAAGGGTTTTCTCTAGTGAGGTTTTTAATGAGGAAGGCTCTCATGGTATTCACAGCTTGACTTATTCCACATGTTCAAGCTTGAGGGGGAGTGTTGAGACTAGTAAGTGTATGAGAAACCTTGGGTACATGAGATGAAGATAAGTGAAACAATGAGAAAATTTAGGGTGAAGTGTACGGACAATGCTTGGTCCCTACACATGAAGTTACCATGGTGAAAATGGTAAAAAGGTAAGAAGTAGAAACCTCGGTCCGAGAAAGAGAGTTTGGTCTTGAGCTGCTAAGTGAAAGAGACGGAATGCTCTAGGAGATGACTGTTAATGGATAAGGGTTTAGACGCGGATGGACAGCTTATGCTAGCTGTAAAGTAAAGTAGCATCTGGTCAAGATGCCATGGTATCAAGCGTGTGTTACATCCCCTCCCTTCATTTCAAATAGGCAGATTAGGCTCTTGTTGACTTCACATGCTTTCCTCCTCCTCTTTATCGTGTAAACCCTTGTAGTCTCTCCTATATAACTTGTAATCTCAACATTAATGAAGATTAGACAGTTCTGAGTATTCTCATCGTTACCTAAACTCTCTCTAATCTCGTTTAGTCTTATACTCTACAAAGTTTCTTGTCTAATCTCTCTTAAGAATCTCCTAAACTCTTGTTTACCACTCATATAATTTGCATGAGTGAGGCCTTCTTTTGATAGCTTGTCATGTGCAAAAATCTTGAGAGTATTGGAGGCGACATAGGTTTGTTCTCATCTCTTGCTAGCATGGAATCTCTTTTGAGCTGGCATCTAGGATGGTGAGTGGGGTTTATGTATTTCAAAGCTGATACTTTGGGTTGTAAATGAGAGATTATGAGAAAGTTGAACAAAAGTGTACCTTAAGAAAAGGAAAGAAAGGCACTAGGAACCAAACCGAATGAAGAAGAGCTCTAGATTATGTATTAAGTAACCCTCATATAAAAAAAAAAGAGAGGAAACAAAGAAATAAGTTTGGGGGAGAAGATGTGTAAAGAAAAAGAGTTAGAGCTATCAAATAGAAAGTTTTTGACAAGTCCCTAGTTTGTTGTGATAATAAAAAAAAAAAAAAAAAAAAAGAGAAAGAAGAGAAGTGCTTGTTCATGGGGAGAGTGATGTGAGAAGAGACTATTGGGGTATGAGATGAAGAATGAAAGGGGTAGACATTGTGATCACTTAGGAAAGGGTAGAATGATGAGAATAAGACTATGTATGCATCAGTTGCCTCTAGTCTTAGATAAATTTTGCATATTGATCAAGCTCCTTATTCTTGAGTGATAGTCACTAAAAATGATACATCTGAACCCTCCTTTTCACTCTCATTAGACCTGTTACTTGCCTAGCCAAATGATTGAGATCATGTGCCCATTTGTAAGACTTCACTTTGTGCGTGTGTGTGTGAACTAATGTGAGGGCTGGTTTAAAGACTTGTAAATTGAAGAGTATTGCATCTTGTTTAAAGGCATAAGAGTGTGTTGATAGGCTTAGACAAGCTAGAGTGTGATAAGAGAGTGTGTTCATGCTATTTGGAATGTCTCCATAGGATGTTAAGTTGAGTTCTTAGATGTGTTTTCTCTTGGTTATGAGTTCCCACCTTCAAACCTCTCTTCCCATAAGTCCTTGAAAGTTCACTTGAGGACAAGTAAAGGACAAGTTTGTGGGAGTTGATATGTTGCATATTTACTTAGCTTTAACCTTGCATTCTTACTTATGTTGAGCATATAGATTAGATTTAGGCACCTCTAGGTTGCATATTGCATACATTTGTCTTTATCAGGTCATGGAACATGCTATGGAGTCTCTGGAGGTGTTTGGGGTCGATTACATGTCAAAAGANGACAAGTAAAGGACAAGTTTGTGGGAGTTGATATGTTGCATATTTACTTAGCTTTAACCTTGCATTCTTACTTATGTTGAGCATATAGATTAGATTTAGGCACCTCTAGGTTGCATATTGCATACATTTGTCTTTATCAGGTCATGGAACATGCTATGGAGTCTCTGGAGGTGTTTGGGGTCGATTACATGTCAAAAGAAGGTGGAAAGGTCTCATTTGGCTAGCCGGAGCAACCACAGCGGAGTCAAGAGGTCGCTGCAAGGAGAACCAGCCAGAGCGGGGTCGTGCAGCGGGTCCGGGGGGTCGCTCCACGTCCACAGCGGAGGTTTGGCAGCGGACGCAAGGGGGTCGCTCGCCTTTGAAGAAGAAAAGAGAGAGCTCACAGCGGGCCTTGGCAGCGGGGTCAGGACCCTGCTGTGAGCTCCGGAGTGGGGTCGTGCAGCGGGTGGTGACCCCGCTGCGCGTATTGTGTGTGACGAAAAACCTAAGTTTTAGGGACCTTTTTGCAATTTCATTTTTTATATTCTGAGTTGAAAAAACCTAAGTTTAAATTATTCTGTAAGCCACCATTGGAGATTATCTTTGTTCTTGAAGAAAATACTTGAAAACCTATTTGGAAAGTTCATCTTTTAAGATC
The DNA here is from genome assembly GCA_932364175.1 of Eruca vesicaria subsp. sativa. Classification (NCBI taxonomy): domain Eukaryota; kingdom Viridiplantae; phylum Streptophyta; class Magnoliopsida; order Brassicales; family Brassicaceae; genus Eruca; species Eruca vesicaria. Next base: position 58,398 of record CAKOAT010117710.1, on the reverse strand, counting down.
ATTGATTTCTTTGTTCATTGTTTTTACTTGTCTATTTCATCATCTACATGATTAAACTTGAATCTAAAATGGGTTTAAGAGTAGTCATGATGTGTAGTGAGTAAATCACCCTTGAATCCATGGGTTAGGGAGACTAAGGATGATTAGTCTAGAATTAGAGTGTTTAGTTTAGATTTCTCCTATTCCTTGCTTGAAGAGTGATCCTAATGTTCTCTTGAGTTGGCCACTCAAGGGTTGATCTTTAGACATTTCCCACTCACAAAGTGTTCGATGAAATGTCTGAGTCAACTCTTCTAAGCTTTTAACATCCTTTACCAAGGATACTTGTTGTTAAAGGTGTTAAGATGGCTAATTGACTTGTTCCTAATGATTGCTTTCATGATATTCAACCAAAGAAGTTTGATGTTT
>CAKOAT010117599.1:44545-76029 GCA_932364175.1 Eruca vesicaria subsp. sativa | reverse complement strand
AATCTGAAAAGTTGTATCTCATCTCTTGATGAGGATCCTTATTTATACTAAGTAAAAAGCCATAATCCTAATGGGTTTGTGATTCCCTTAGCTAATTGGAAATTAAAACTAATCTAAGAAAAGGAAACAAAGAAAAGTAAATAACGCTAAGTGTTTGAGGTGTTGTGATCGCTAGAGATCACAACTGGCGCTGCATCAGTTTCGAATCCAAAATGCTTAGCATCTTTCTAAGCCCGACATATCACTATGGCATACCAGTGTGGTTAAAAACTAGTATCTTATCCACATATTTTCATCTTAGCCTTTTATCTCTTATCTATATTTGAGTTCTAGGATTAGTTTTTTTTGTGTGGTCTCCACGAAGTAAGCTGTCAGAACACTTTGTTGTATATATATATATATATGGAATAATTGTTTATGTATATACTTTATCGGTTGAGCCGATCAGTTTCATGAGAAGCACATTTAGTGTTACATAATAGAATAATTTCTATATTACTTAATCCAATCCAAATTTGTAATGTTTTACAGCTAATGTTAAGGAGTAGCCGGATCGATTATTACCAGATTACTATGAAAACTGTCTAGACCGGATTCTAAACCTAGACTTTCCTCATAAGTAACTATCATTTCGTTTTCAGAAAGACTCAAACCCTCAAGAGAATATTGTCAACATTCTAAGATGTTAACACTTTATCACAGCCTCAGATCTCATATATCACTTTACCATAGCGATGCGAGCAATAATTGTTCTTTTGTTCTCGTCTAATCGTGTTGTACATCGCCATCTTTGACTCATACCCACATCTCATATGTTGCCTTTCTTTCTCAAAAAAGAAATTTTTTTTATCTGTTGATCAAGAATAGCGCACTGAACAATTTGAGATTTTAGGAACCAAATAAGACAATATAAATGAACTATACTGAGCTTTGAAACACTAAAATAAGGGAAGAATGTAGTTAACGGAGCTTGTGACGCGCAATAAACTGTTACTTAGCCGTTTTCAAATTTATATAATAAAATAAGGATTTTTAAAATTTTTCAACTAAGTTTGTTTCGGATAAAAATTAAAGAATTTAATGTAAAATAAAAAAGCCTTAACTGACTTTATCTAACAGATTAAACCCTCTTTGACAGTACCTTTTGACAGTACCGATAAAAAAACCGTCAGTAAATCTTAAAATGAAGGTTGACCGCATCATCCATCACACAATCTGAACGACATACAAAAGCATGTATTTATATCCAGTTAACAAATATCTTCATGCGGGTAGATGAAGCACAACTCGAGGAATCTGAAGTTTTGGCTGGAAAACAATTACTGGTGGAGAAGATGTAAATTATCATTATGGTGTTTAAGAATTTGTTTTCAAGTGTTTTTCCGCAACTTAATTTTTAAGGAAATGTAAAAGAAGCAAAATAATTCATAATACTGAACAACCAAAACATAGTTAAGAAGGTTTGAGTATGTCATAGATAAGATAAGTTAGGTTGAGTTCAATTGTTGTTTTCTGTTCTTTGATGGTCTTTGTGGCGGCATATTGGATGGCTTATGCAGAGGTGGTAGCTAACATTTTCCGTTTTTTGTCTTGCACTCTCACATTTCGTTTTAACGATTCTTTTGTCTAGGTTTTTGGGGAGTACATTTTTAAGCTCATTCATATATTTATACGTAAGAGATCAGGTTCGGTTTGGATACAAAAACAAAATCATGTAGTTTGGAACCATAAAAGTGTATTTTATTTAGTGTGGGTTTTAAAGCTAATTTAGCTCATCTATTGTATTTTTTTTTTGAAATTCCCGTTTTATAAATTTTAGTTAAACCTACTAACTAAGTTTGGTTAGGATAAAAAATCCTAAACTAAATATTTACTTTTACAAACGGTTTGTTTACCGGTATTGTAGAATAAGTAAAGATCTCATAGAAACAATGGTTTACTCATAGTGTATAATCGACCTTTGAAGCTAAAAACAAATATCTAGCTATCCAAACACTAATTAACTAAGTCAAAATTCTCAAGCACAAAGAGAACTAACACTAGTTATATTATATATAATACTGTAAAACGTTACTTGTATGAGGAGTGCTCCTATCAAGGAGAAAAAAGAAGAGTTCGACCTAGTTTCACTCTGACCAGGGCCGGTTCAATAATTTTTGGGTATCAGGACAAAATTTTTTTTTTTAATATTTTTTTTATTAAAAATTTTGAAAGATTATTTTATCAATAATATTTATAAATTTGGGATGAAAATATATTATATACACATAAAATATTTTTGGGTCCCTTTTCAATTAAATTTAGTAACTATTTTAAAACTTTTATATAAAAATATGTAAAAAAAAAATTAGACCCCTTAATTGATAAAATACCGAGAGACACAGATTTGGGCCCGGACGATTGCACCGTTTGTCTCCTACTCTCAGCCGGCCCTGACGCTGACACGATAATCAAGGTAATCGTGGACCTCCTTGTTCGTTTATTCTCTCTACTTTGGATACAGTCTCTTCTTCTTTTTATTCTCGCTCCGAGTTTTTTTTTCCAGCTTCTACGGATTCCAAATAAACGTACGACAGCTCCAGTATGATTTCAGCTTGCCTTATCCTCTCTTCTTGGACGCTAACACCCCCACCTAATGTCGAGGCCCCAATCTACCTAATATTTTGACATGTCTTCATGGGCTCTGGACATCGATCGCTTTAAATATATACATCATAGATGGTTCACCGGTTCAATACCTGCAGTGTTGCTTATCCTCTGCTGTTCAATATTCATCCGGTAAGACGAGATTACTTCTCTCTTTGGTGAAAATAAAATTTTCATCAAGCACTGCCACAAAGGAGAACCTCTAACCATCGGAGATTGTGTCAACCAACTGCTCTCAAACCCTCTGTTATGGGTACATTACGTCGGTGTTCTTTCTAACAATAGTTATAGGGTTTTAAGTGAAGCGTCTCTGCGAAAATTTACCATTTTAAGAAATCTACCTCTAATTTTGTTGTAGTAGTCTTTGTTAATCAACTTGTCGTTGAGATACAACTGGTTGTAAACGTTTAAGTCTATTGGGGCTTTAGTTTAATACAAACATCTGTTGTTCAAAAAAAGGAGTGTTCTTATAATATATTGTTGTCGTGGATAATAAAATAATGATATACTAGGTGTTTTGCCCGCATTTGTGGGGAAGCTTATGAATATTTATTAGTTGATGTTTCATTAATTTTAAAATCAGTATAATAAATTATTATTTGTGTTCTTAAAAAGTACAAATCAAACATCAAATAATTATCAATGACAACACTCAAATATCATAAATATTTAAAAGAATATATATATCTATAATTATTTGTTTGATTATATTTAATTATAATATTTATACAAATACTTTACTTAAATTTAAATTCTATAATAGAAAATTATATTTTCAAGATAACAATATAATGCATAAGTTATTTATTTTCTAAAAATATAATATGATAATTTTTTTTAATTATATAATAACTGTACAAGATTATATAAATTATGATGTATAATTAAAATTACCTAAAATTATGGAGAACTTAGTGAATCATCAAATTCACTTCTTAAATAATTTTTCTTGATTGATGATTTATATTTAATTCACAATAGTTATTTTTTCTATTTTACTTTTATATTATATAATAACATAAATTACATAATACATAAGAATGACCTTATTTTCTATAAGTATAATATTACCAGTGTACATTTATTTCAATTATAGAATAACTATAACTTTTTATATCTTAATTTTAAATTTTTAATAAAAGAATATATTTTCAAGACAACAACTTAATACATAAGAAGTATCTTATTTTCTCTGATACTATTAATATAACTTTATATATATAATAAATTATATATAAAATTATAAAAATTATAAATTATCAAAATTACCTAAAATCATGGATTATATGAAAATCAGCAAACATCAAAATTTATTTCTTAAATAATAGTATAGAGTTTTTTACATGTTAATTTTAAATTTTATAACAGAAAATATATTTTCAAGATAACAACATAATACATAAAAATTAACCCATTTGATAAAATATCATATTATTAATATAAATTAGTATTAATTATAGAACTACTAATAAACAAAATTAGAGAAATTCTGATAAACGATAAAAATCACCTTAGTATAATTGAGACAAATCAACAAATTTACTTTTCAAATAATTGTTTTGATGATTGATATTCATTTATTAATAATATAATTTTTATGTCTTAATTTTAAGTTTTATAATATGAAAATATATTTTCAACTACAACATAATACACAAGAATTATCTTATTTTAATCAAACACTTTGCAAACTTCCTCATTTGGAAAGCTTTAAGTTTTCTTACAATTATTTCAATGGAGAAGCTGAGAGTTGTGTTACGGGGAAGAACAATGGGAAACAATTTGATGATAGGAATAATTGCTTGAAGAACCGACCGAACCAGAAATCTGTTAATCAACGTGTACCAGTGGCTAGTCGTCCCGTGGATTGTAGCAAGGATAAATGTTCTGGCGGTAGTCAAGGTGGATGATATCACTCAAATTACCCTAAGGAGTGAAGTACTCTCATCAAAAGAGGTTCAATTGTAGTATTTAGGAATCGAATCCATAGAGACTCTAGGATTACACAACAGATTATTTAGTTTTCGAAATAAAGCTAGATAGCAAGTATTAAACAGTAACTTAAAAGCTAACTAAGCGATTGCTTGATTGATTGATTTGTTTGTTAAGAGGAAAGAAGGTAGTTAAACTTAGGTATTTTCTCAGGTATGACAAACATGCAAGTTATAAAGGGTTTTTATTATTCATAGTTATGAATTCAAACTCTTCAGGATTTGAAGAATTAACTCTTACTGGATCTTGGGTCAAGAACTATCGTTCGATGACCTTGAGTAAATATCGATCGATAGTTCGATAGAAATATCGATCGATGACGTTATGCTATATCGGTCGACAAGACGGTTATCTCGTCGATCGATATTGCATCCAACGAGTTCTAATAACAGGTTTGAAAGGGTTCTCCAGTCTTCAACAAATAACTTAGACTCTAGGTAATTGCTAAGTTCTCACTTATCCAAATTGATCCTAAAATCAGAGGTAAGGGTGATCAATCCTTAACACTAGTATTTATGATGACTAGATTTAGAACTATATTTTAAACACCCTAATAATGGTTACTTCAATGCATGAGTCAACCCTAATGAGAAACCTAAATCTAACAANATAACTTAGACTCTAGGTAATTGCTAAGTTCTCACTTATCCAAATTGATCCTAAAATCAGAGGTAAGGGTGATCAATCCTTAACACTAGTATTTATGATGACTAGATTTAGAACTATATTTTAAACACCCTAATAATGGTTACTTCAATGCATGAGTCAACCCTAATGAGAAACCTAAATCTAACAAGAGAGACTACTCAAACATATTTATGAGAGACAAAAGTCATAATGGTTTGAATAATGCTTTAAGATAATAATAATAGCAAGAGAAACAATAAGTAAAGCAAGGGAGTTCAAGATCTTCTTTGGATTGTAGTTCAGATCTCTCTCTCAATTCCTAAGCTCTTCCTCAAAGTATAGCTAGATGCTTCTCCCAAAATTAGGTCTAAAAGGTCTCTAGTCAAGTCTGCTTAAACTAGTACAAAACCCTCTTAATATAGCCTAACATGCGGCCAGGGACTTAAGGTGTAATTTATTAAAACTCTTGTGAAGCAATTAGGGTTTTTAATCTTCATTTAATCGCTTGGATGACTTCTATATCGATCGATACAGAATGTCTTCTATCGATCGATGTGGGTGATCTTTCATTGGTCGATTGCTCTCAATGCACATCGGTCGATATCTTTAACACGTTTTGCTCATATCTTCATTAAGTCTCCATTTTAGCTCCATAATAGCCATTTTACACCAGTGAGTACCTGAACCTGTAAAAGCTCTAAAAAAACACTAAAAGTATCCTTTTGTTTCCAAAAACATATATAAATCATGGTTAAAAGTGGTTAAAATCCATGATATATCAAGTCCCCCAGACTTATCCTTTTGCTTGTCCTCAAGCAAATAATAGAACATTGGTCTAAAAAAGGTTTGAAAGCCGGAAGCTCATATAATTCTAAACTTAGAATCATCACCTCTTTGCTTATTGCAATTCACTTCAAATATCTATCAATCTCAGAAATACATTACACCACATCCTAGCTTAGCAACCAAATTCAACTAGCCAACAACTTAATGATCCTGTTTGTCTATCCCCTCTGCCGATCTCATTTATGCATAAAGTAAAGGTGTAGGCTTTACCTTGGGAGTATCGATCAAAGAACACTTGGATTCAACTCAAGAAAGTTTCAGACATTCCCATTCTGGTTCTTTTTCTCCATTTATCTCCCTTCTCTGAATCCCAAATTTTCTTTTTCTTTTATATCAGTCCCAATGAACAACTAATGTTCATCTTATTGATCCTTCTACCTTTTTTGTAGCTCTTTCTGACAAAGTGAAGGCGAATAGTGGGGTCATAGGTAATTTACCTCTCCCTCGCTTCCACAATGTGTGATCATTCCTTCAAATTAGAATAGTGGGGTCATAGGTAATGTACCTCTTCCTCTGCCTCTCAGGAAATCATCTCAATCTTTTATTTTTCTCGTTTTTTGGATGCCAAATGGAGGAGATAAAGAAACCAAAATTGTTGAGACTTTTACCTTCCAGACTTGCAAGAGGATTCCGATCCCTTGTATACCAAGCCCCAAGACAAGCAATAGATGTCAGGTTAGGTTGGAAATCGGCTTTGGTTCTTCTAGACATTTTCAACAAGTGTTGTCATAGCTGACAGGTGATCCGCTTTAGCATCTCTAGTACCTTTTGTAACTGACAAATCTAAGAGTGGTGCTAAGAAGTGGTTAGGTAAGAAGTCTAAATCTATATGATCATTGCTTTCTTCTTAGTAAAACAAATATTTTTTTTTTGAATATTGAATAGTTTAAAAGGGAAATAAAAATGAAATAAAAATGTAAGTAGATACCCCCCCCAGACTTAAACAACACTGTCCCCAGTGTTATTTTGTCCAAGAGGAAAGATTAATGATTAATGTAGCAAAAATATTCATGTTAGTAGAAAAAATCGTACCTCTACCATTACATATCGATCGATATGTCTGTTAGGACATCGATCGATGTAAAGTGACCTTGTCGATCGACATGAATCAGGTTACGTCGATCGATATGGAGTGCCTTCACCTATTGTGCTGTCAATCATCGAACTCAACATCTATGAGTGATGTATTTCTAAGTTAGATCTGCTAGACATTCTCAAGACACACAAATAGTTAGATAGGAAATAAGAGCAGGCATAGTCATAAAAAGTACGAATAAAAAATCCTACAAGTCTGGAAATAAAAGTGAAAACATAAGAGTGCAAGAGAAGGGATAGAAATGAGTAAGTGAATCAGTCGTCACTGTTCTCGTCGTCGTCCTCGTCATCCTAATCAGACTGGTGAGGGGGAGCTGCAGCTGATGGATCACTGGATGAAGTGATTGCTCGGCTCGAACAGCGGCATCTCGAGACACGGGACCAGATGGCACGAAGAGCATCCAACACTCCTCTCCTGAAGACCCTCTCCTCTCCCGTCTCCATCCCTGAGAGATCTGGGAAATGGGGCAGGGATGCTGATGATGAAGCTCGAGAGGTACTGGCGCTGCAAACTCCTGTGTCACGGCGTAGTGCGGGTGGGTCGAGGGCTAGGCTCGGGTATGGCTGGAACCGAAGTCTGTTGAGATCTCCCGCAAAGGCAGTCGTCGCTGGGTGAGGCAGAAGGAACCAGCGTAGACCAGCCGGAGTCCTGAAAGCCCAATGCAGCTCCCTGTCCAACCACTAACTGATACGCAGATGCTCTGCGTCCATGTAGGCCCGAGAAGTGACTGCGGTGCCCTCATCCAAACGGATCCCACAGTGCTGGAACATCGGCGTCAGCAGACTCCCTACGGTCTCCTTCTTCCTCCCAGTGCCACCAGAGAAAGGCTTGGTCTTCAGGCTGACTAGATGCGCAGCGAAGACGGCACCCAAGTTGGGTATGGCCATGTCGCTCTCCGGGTCCAAGTAGGTCAGATCGACCAATCCGTCGAGTGCATGGTACATAAGTGTAAGCTCGTAGATCCTCACCTTGTTAGGCTCCATCTTGCAAACCAGAGTAGAGGCAAGGATCCGCATAAAGTACTGGAGAGTCGGGTGGCGGATGTCGGACTGAAGCACCGAGGCTGAGCTCCAGGTACCTGTGCCAAAGATCTCCCAGAACTTCTTAACCTCTAATCTCGCTGTGTGGTTGTGTGGAGGCGGAGATAGAACTGGAGGTGGCTGTGTGGTTCCCAAACCAGTAAATCTCGCAGAGCTCGGGGACAGAGACATAGTAGCGGATGCCCCTAGCAAAGAATGAGAGAACACCATCACAAGCAACACTCGATGGCTGGTTCTTGTACTCAAAGCGAACCGTGGCCATTGATACACTAAAATTGGATCTTTGTCTACTGTCAAGTTAACAGTGTAATTGTAATATATTTAGATTCAATTCCAGAGGACCAGCCTACACTTTATCTTTATGGGATCAAAATATAGCTAAAACAAAAAGGGGTTTTTAAAGTAAAAGAAATAACTTAAAAGGCAAGTAACAAACGAAGGTTGTTTTCAAGAGGTTAAAGGCACTAGTCTAGGGTTTCCTAACGGGATTGGAGTTCGCAAGCCGAGCTACTATTCAAGTTCAATATGCACAAGTCCAAACTCGGATCACTCTGTTTGAATCAACCCACTGTCGTGGTGTTGAATACCTTTGCAGAACTGCCTTGATACCTAAACTGTCGTTTGGAACAAGACAAGACAGCAAGCCTTAGAGATCAAGTCCAATAAGTTCACAGAACACCCTAGTATCTACTCTCGCTGACTAGGGATGTTAAGCTCATTCAATTCGTATTAGATTATCAATCAACGGTTAACTAAATCAATTAATCTTGGTTCATGCAACAAGTGATCAATTCGATGCAAGCATTAAGGTAAGAATATGAATGTAGACAATCTTAGGTTAACTTATCGAAGCTCAGCCAACGAAACCTATCCCTAGAACCCCAAACTAACTTGGTGACTACTCAGACATAACACAAGAACAGAGCATGATTTCTGAATAATACTGCATGTAAAATAAATATGAAATAAGAGGGTTCAGGATGATCTTCTCAAGGAGATAGATGAAGCCGTCTCCCTTACAAGTAGCAATTGCTCAAATCAAAGCTCTCAAGTCTCTCTTGCGTAAAAACTAAGGTAAAAAGNTGTAAAATAAATATGAAATAAGAGGGTTCAGGATGATCTTCTCAAGGAGATAGATGAAGCCGTCTCCCTTACAAGTAGCAATTGCTCAAATCAAAGCTCTCAAGTCTCTCTTGCGTAAAAACTAAGGTAAAAAGCCTAGGAAAAATAAAAGAAGAATATATAGTAAGCCACAGGCGGCAGAAGAGACAGATAGGGAAAAACTAGGGCAAATCCCGAGAAAAAAATCTTTATTTCCTAGATCATCGGGGAACAGCTTGACAAACTGTTCTGATCACAAGAGAACATCTTGCCAGACTGTTCACATCAAGAAAATCTTCAAAACAGATTCCTTTCTACTCTTTTCTTTCCACACGATCGTTCTCCTCATCTCTGGAACTCTTCAACCTGTATTGACTAAAAACAACTGGAAAGACTCGATAAAACCATTAAAACCATTAGTAGAGAGTACCTATTCTATGCCAAAAACACACTATATCAACTCCCCCAGACTTAGATCCTTGTTTGTCCTCAAACAAGCCAAGTATCCAAAACAGGGAGAGTAGTTTGAAAGAGTGGGAACTCGCTCATTCTCAGCAACCATACATTAACCATGAATCTCTGAACCATATAAGCAGATCGGCTAAGACAACACATCCTTCTCCATGAACCCCACTGATAAGCTGTTCAAGCGATTCCATACTTTGTATCTTAGACCTGCAAAAGTTACCCCTTCCAGACAAAACTCCTTACATTCATTAAGAGTAGCGTGAGCTTCTCATTGTAGGCATTAATTAAGGGAAAAACGGTCTAGGTATGAAACAGGCCTTTTAAGTGTTTAAGTGAGGCTAATCAGTGTTTAGGCGTTACCAACTTTTGAAGAGCATGCAGGATATCGCGCAAAATTGCAAGAGAGGATAGATCCATTGATGTCCACAGTCCCTACTCGTTTTTGCCTGCTCTTCTTTCTGCACGATTGATCCGATCAAAACGTCTGTTCTTCTTGTGGAACAGTCGATCATCTGCATGGTCTTTATCTCTTCAAATTTTTGCACACTCTCGTTTACTCAAATTTCCCAGTGGCTTCCATCTATCTTGGAAATCTTCTCCTCCTCCATCACCTTATTCTGATGAAAATAAGTATTGTTTTTGTTTTTTTTTTTTGTTTTTTTTTTGTTTTTTTTTTGTTTTTTTTTGATGGTGACGAAGCAGGAGGTAACATTGGTGATTTTGACGTGCCACTGGACTTCTTGAGTTTATACTCGTTCTTGTTGCTTTTTGCCTTCTCTTCTCTTTTGGTAGATCAATCGTAGCGGAGCAGTTGCTCCTTGGATTCCGCCTGTTCTCTCAGCAGAACACTCTGTAGCATCAACGAGTAAGAGACTGTGTCGATCCTTTCCTCTCCGGCCCTTTTGCACATATCTGCACATAAGATACTAAAAAGCAAATGCATGAGGGCGGAAGAAAGGCTTAGGGGTTTCAAGGTGGGTACTAGCTAAAGATGAGCTAGCCACTCAGGATCAGCAAGATGGGTAGAAAGAATAAGAAGTCCTGAGTGTTAATCACGTTAAACCCTAATCTAATGCCCACAACAAGAAGAATTATAGTCAAGATTAAGTTTAAGTTAGATGGAGTTAAGTCCTTTCAGAGTAACCTCGACAAGCTGAAAGCTTCTGGAGAACAGGTTGATGTAAAGTGAGGGTGTTCTGGATCTGCATGTGTGTCTGTTGCCTTCTGCTAAGGTCACTGAATAAGATGAATTAAAGCACGAGGGTGGTTAATAAAACATCATAAAACAAGGTCCTGATTCCCACAAAGTTTGGACTGACTCGATTAAAACATCAAAATGACTCAAAGCAAACTCAAAGCAAAATAAGAAACAAAGCAAACGATTAGTAGCTGATACTTGCCTCCCCCAGACTTACTTCTCACCATCCCTGGGGAGAAAATAAATCGAAGGAAGGCCAAAATAAAAATAAAAATAAAAATAAAAAGAGTCTAGATGGATAAGAAAATGGTGATAGAGCTAGGAGACTGCCTAGTCAGTTTCATCGCTGTCGGATTGGCCGGGGTAGCGCCTGTTCCGATGACGAGGTGTAGCAAATGGGGTCTCGTCCCCTCCAACCGTTGTGCCTGCGGGTTCTTTTCCGGGGCGATGAGTGGCCGCTGCAGTTGCTGTGTGCTGAGGCACAGATGTTGTAGGTGCTCCCATACAACCGCCGGTCAGAAGTTTCAGAACACGCTTCAGAAGGCTGTTGTTCTTGCGCTGTGAGTCGACCATCCACCTGCGGTAAGCAACATCATCTGCATCGTCTGCAAGTGGACCCAGGTCATCAGAGGTGGCACCGTCTCCAGTGGAACCAACGAACTCCACGTCCTCCTTAGGCGTCCGCGGAATAGGCGATCTCGGGCCAGGGCACAAGTGGTGGGGATCGGGGTCGAAACAGATGTTTTGCACATCGCTGAGTGAAGTGATGTCCTGGTTGGGGAGCTTGCAGTAGAGGATGCTCCCGTTTCGACCCAAGAAGCTATAGGTGGTCTCATCACGCATGATCTGGCAGTTGACTAGGTAGGAGGTGTCGATGAAGGCTGGGGTCTCATTGCATGTATACTTGGTGAGATCGATCCCCAGGTGATGGAAAATCGGAGTGAGCAAACTACCAGAACGATCCTTTTTAAGGGTCCCTTTTTGCACCCTTGCCTTCTTGTCCTCGAACATCTGAACAAGCACGTAACTCGGGCTGGTCGTCATTGTGGCAGTCGGAATACCCACGTTAGCATCGCGAAGCTCATCAGCAACACCGGCAAACAGCATCTGTAGTTCCCCTCGGTGCACCTTAGAAGTCTGGTCCTTAGTGANCTTGCCTTCTTGTCCTCGAACATCTGAACAAGCACGTAACTCGGGCTGGTCGTCATTGTGGCAGTCGGAATACCCACGTTAGCATCGCGAAGCTCATCAGCAACACCGGCAAACAGCATCTGTAGTTCCCCTCGGTGCACCTTAGAAGTCTGGTCCTTAGTGAAAAGCAAGTTACTCAGGACCTTGGCAGTGATGCGCAAGACATGATTACGGATGTGGGACTGACTAGCTGTTCGCGACTTGAATTCCCCCATCGCAATGAACTTCCAAAACGCCTGCTCTGGTGGGAACTTCTTGGGAAAATAAATGCCCGTGTACTCCTCGGACATGTCAAAAATCTCTCCAATTGTGGCCAAAGAGACTGACCGCTTAACGCTTTCAACGAAGAAAGTGAAGTAGGCTTCTCCGAAACAGGGATAGTCAGGCGTAGAGAAAGTGAGCGTTGCGGTTGCTAGCACTTGTCGCACCAGATCAGGGTAGAGGTGGTGAGAGATAAAGCAGAGATCGGCTATTCCCAAGGCATGTAAGGCCGCGTGAAAATCTTCTTGGAGATCAAGCGCTTGTAAGTCCATGGCGTTGACAAAACGCGTTGGAAGGATGGGGATGCGGAGAAGGTCATTATACCGGCGAGAAGCGCCAATATCCCACCGTTCTTCAGAAGAATCTGGAATATGAGGATCAGAGAGAGAGATCTCGGTGTTCTCAATGCGTGGCCACGGGTAGGTGGGGGGAATCATGTCATCAGCCGGGTCGTCACGGAGTGTCCGAGGTGGTGGCCTTGCACTTGCTTTGGCTCGTCATGGAGGCATCTGCAGGAACAGTTGAACGAAAAAGTTAGCACAATCCGAATGGGATAAATAGGAGGCGGTAGGAATTTTGTTTTGCAGCGTGTTCCTCTACCGAACTTCTCCTAGTATCCCACAAGATACAAAACAGAGGAAATAACCGAGATGATGAAATCTAAAGCAAAAATTCAATCGGTTGTTCCCCAAAACCTAACTATCCGATAGTTCCAACCGGTTGCATCCAATCACTACTCATAATTTTAAATGATCCTACAACAAGAGGAATGGTCGATTTTGTTCAAGATGAACATCCGAAAAAAAATTCAATCTATCAAAGCAAAGGAAAAAGATGAGAGATGATTGGGGCCGAGAATCACAAAGTGATGTCGCCTCTTTACCTTTCAAGGAGAGAAACCTGTAAAAACTTCAAGAGAAAGGTAATTCCACTCGCAAGAATCCGGAAATCTTAAACAAGAATTGAGAATTGAGGAGTAGGAAATTTCTAGGGTTCTTGGTTGTAGGAGGCGGAAATGGAAATGAAGGAGGAGAGGGGAGAGTGGTTCTTAAATAGAACCGACATCGTGGGCCACTCCCTAAAAATTAGGGTTTTCGCCCCCACTCCTCCATTACCTTATTTTTTTTTTTTTTTTTTTTGTTTCCCGCGAGACTTACCTGAGCAGAACAGCTGCTCCGCGAGTGGAACAACAGTGCGTCTGGAAGTAGCTCGGGCTTTTCTGATTTTATTCTGCAAAAACTTGAAAGAAAGCCAAAGACTGAAGAAAAGAAAAGAAAATATGTACACTTACCAGTGGGTTGCCTCCCACCAAGTCGTTAGCTTGACTTGGTTAGCTTGTTAGGCTAGAGCAGGATCGCTGAGAGGAAGTTCTTCACCCTCTGCGACGGTTGTCTCAGCAAGATAAGGTTTGAGACGTTTACCGTTGACAACAAATTCGTCGCCTTTTGTGTCCAATAACACAATAGCTCCATAAGGGCGGACCTCCTTGATGGTGAATGGACCGGACCATCTTGATCGTAGCTTACCAGGGAACAGTTTCAATCGGGAATTGAAAAGGAGCACCTGATCCTTTGGTTGAAAATCCCTTCTGATGATCCGCTTATCATGATAGGCCTTTGTACGCTCCTTGTAGATTTTCGAACTCTCATAGGCGTGATGTCTCAGTTCTTCCAACTCATGGATTTGCATGGATCACCGTTCTGCTGCTGGTTTAATGCCGAAGTTGAGCAGTTTCACAGCCCATGCAGCTTTGTACTCCAACTCGACTGGAAGATGGCATGCTTTACCGTACACCAAATTGTAAGGAGTGGTCCCTATTGGTGTCTTATAAGCTGTTCTGTATGCCCAGAGAGCGTCGTCCAGCTTGAGCGACCAATCCTTACGATTTGTGTTGACTGTTTTCTGCAAGATGCTCTTGATCTGCCTGTTCGATACTTCCACCTGGCCACTGGTCTGAGGATGATATGGTGTGGCAAACTTGTGTTGGACTCCATTCTTCTTTAACAGAGAAGCAAAGATCTTATTGATGAAGTGGCTTCCTCCATCACTTATAACGACACGGGGTACTCCAAATCTGGGAAAGATGATGGATTTGAACATCTTGATCACCACCTTTGCGTCATTAGTTGGACTAGCTACAGCTTCTACCCACTTGGAGACATAGTCGACTGCAACTAGTATGTATTCGTTGTTGAAGGATTTTGGGAATGGTCCCATGAAATCGATTCCCTAACAATCGAATATCTCAATTTCCAAGATGAAATTCTGACGCATCTCATTCCTTTTGCTTATGTTCCCTTGTCGCTGGCATGAATCACATCTGGAGATATAAGTGTGAGTGTCCTGGAACATTGTAGGCCACCAGAATCCGGCTTGGAGAATCTTTGAGACTGTTTTGAAAGTTGCAAAATGGCCTGCATAGGAGGAACCGTGACAATGGAAGAGGATCCCTGGAATTTCAGCTTCTGACACACATCGTCGGAACACTCCATCTTTGCAATTTCGGTACAAATATGGCTCATCACAAAAATAGTGTCTGGCGCTCCTTAGGAACTTCCTTTTGTCATTACCCGTAAACTTCACAGGCTCCTTCTTTGCAGCAAGGTAGTTAGCTATCTCGGCGAACCATGGAAGGTGGGGATGTTGCTTATTGATAGCGCAAATTAGCTGTTCTGGTACCCTTGAGCGAGCTGATCGGAACGGTTGCTCCGCCGCGTATTCCAAACTGATTGAGTAAACATTCTCCACGGGTAGACTGTCGTCAAGAGCAATATCTTCATCAATTTTCATGCGTGAAAGGTGATCTGCTACGCCGTTTTCTATCCCCTTTTTGTCTTTGATCTCAAGGTCGAATTCTTGGAGTAAAAGAATCCATCGGAGCAGTCTGGGTTTTGCATCCTTCTTTGTGAGCAGGTATCTTAATGCGGCATGGTCTGTGTGCACAATCACTTTAGACCCCACTAGATAAGATCGAAACTTTTCAAAGGCAAAAACGATGGCTAGGAGTTCCTTTTCTGTGGTTGCGTAGCGGCATTGAGCTTCATCGAGTGTTCTGCTGGCATAATAGATCACGTGGAGCTTCTTATCCTTCCTCTGGCCTAGTACTGCTCCAACTGAAAAGTCGCTTGCGTCGGTCATGATCTCGAAAGGTAGCTCCCAATCTGGTGGTTGCACGATTGGTGCGCTTACTAAGGCTCCCTTGATTGTGTGAAAAGCGGCCAAGCACTCGCTGTCAAATTCGAACTTGGTTTCCTTGCAGAGCAGCCTGGTGAGAGGTCGTGCAATTTTGGAGAAGTCTTGTATGAACCGCCTGTAGAAACCAGCATGTCCAAGAAAACTCCTGATTCCCTTGACCGAATTTGGAGGTTGGAGACTCATCATAACTTCGATTTTAGCCTTATCAACCTCGATCCCCTTTTCTGAAATCTTGTGGCCGAGCACGATCCCATCGCGCACCATAAAGTGGCATTTTTCCCAATTGAGCACCAGATGCTTGTATTGACACCGTTGGAGCACCCTGCACAGATTAGACAAACAACCAGAGAAAGAGTTTCCATAAACACTGAAATCATTCATGAAAACTTCCATGATGTCCTCGATTAAGTCTGTGAATATTGACATCATGCAACGCTGGAAAGTTGCAGGAGCATTGCACAGTCTAAATGGCATTCTCCTATAGGCGAATGTTCCATAAGGACATGTGAAGGTTGTCTTCTCCTGATCATCTGGATGGATTGGAATCTGAAAGAAACCTGAATAACCATCTAAAAAGCAGTAATATGGGTGGTTAGCCAAACGTTCAAGCATTTGATCAATGAAAGGCAAGGGAAAGTGATCCTTGCGTGTAGCCGCATTCAATTTTCGGAAATCAATACACATACGATGTCCTGTTACAGTTCTAGTAGGTATTAATTCATTTATTTCATTAGCTACCACAGTGATCCCTCCTTTCTTAGGAACTACATGAACTGGACTAACCCATCTACTATCTGAAATCGCATAGATTACACCAGCTTCTAGAAGTTTCATTATCTCTTTCTTAACAACATCTTTTAGATTTGGGTTCAACCGCCTCTGATGCTCTATAGAAGTCATGGATTCATCTTTTAGATGTATTCTATGCATACATAAATCAGGTGAAATACCGGGAATATCATCTAATGAATACCCTAAAGCTTTTCGGTACTTCCTTAATTCACACAATAGTTTAGCAGTCTCTATGTTATTAAGCTCAGAGTTCACTATTACTGGATATGTGGAGTTAGGACCGAGAAACGCGTACCTGAGTCCCGCTGGAAGGGACTTTAATTCAATCTTTGGGGCCTTGAGTTCGCTCCAAGAGTCATCGGGCAAGGTGGTCGGTTTATAATCTCGCTTAGGAGCAGCTGCTCCTGCGGGTGAAGTTGAAGTGTCCTTCTCCCCCAGACTTAGAGAAGCGACCATCTTCTCAATGCTTTTGGCAGAATCAAGCATCTTCGCGTAGCCATCTGCATCAACGTTGGAGGTGTTTTGATCGGATTCAGCACGGGTCAGGGCCACTTCCAAAGGGTCATCTGCTAGAATCTCCCCAATCATTTCTTCATGGGGTGTTAGAGCTTCGTTCTCATCCACTGCAAAGTTCTGACTATCCAGCATTGGTCGTCTGAGCAGTTGATCCATCTCGAAGTTCATCATAATATCTCCCAGTTGGAGATCGATTCTTCCATTGCGTACATCGATGATCGCACCAACCGTGCACAAGAAAGGTCTCCCCAGAATAAGCGGATCCTTTGGTTCATCATCGAGCTCTAGAACAACGAAGTTGGCTGGAACAGTGGTGTTGCCAATTCTAACTTGTAAATCTTCAAGGATACCTACTGGGAGTTTGGCTGATCTATCCGCGAACACCAGTTGTATGTGGGTTTGCTTGAAGTCGGTTAGACCTAGACGTTTTGCAACTGAGTATGGCATGAGGTTTACGCTTGACCCGAGATCACATAGGGAACAAGCGAACAGAGAGGACAAATTTTCCAGTCTGAACAGAGAGGACAAATTTTCCAGGATCGTCTAACTTTTTGATCGGTCTGTTCTGAAGAACTGCACTGCATTCCTTGGACATTAGCATCACGTCATTATCGGCGGAAATCTTGCCAGAAACTAAACCCTTCATAAGTGTGCGCATCGAAGGAATCATCTGAATTGCGTCCATAAGGGATAGCTTAACAGTCAAGTCTTCTAGCATCTTTTTGCACTTTGTCTCTTCGCAATCCTTGCGTGATTTCCTTGCAGGAACAGGGTAAGGAACCTTCGGCGTATACACGCGAGTAGGAACAGGCTGTTCTTGTGTAGCAGGAGCTGCTGGTTCCGAGACAGTTGGCTGTTCTATGTCGTGTTCTTCGTAAGTGTCCTCGTGAACAGGGTGTTCACCCTCTTTCTGCTTCCCTTTTTCCTTTGCAGAGAGTTTCTTAGTGATCGGTCCTGGTAATTGTTTTCCGCTTTTTAATTCAACTGCATTGCAATCCTTAGGATTTTTGTCTGTCTTCCTAGGGAGTGTCCCTTGTTGTCTCTTAACAGCTTCAGCGGTTTGGGCAATCTGAACATCCATCTTCCTTATGTGACTCGCTACAGCATCGTATTTGGAGTTTAATTCCGTGAACATGTTATCCATCTTAGTGTTGATCTCGTTGGTAACCTGGTTCAGAGCCTTCCCTTGAATATGCTGACCTTGCAAGAGTTGTTGCATCATCCCCTTTAGCTCATCTGGCTGACCGTTCGCGTTGGCTGGATTAGCTTGCGGGTTGGTCTGTCGGTTCTGATAGTGGTTCTGAGCTTGGCTAAGGACGAACATTTTTCCATTCTGATTCTGTGCAAACGGTTTCTGATATCCGGAGTTCTGAGGCTGGTTTCCTTGAGACATGTCGTTTGGATTTTCTGAGTTGGACTTGTATGAGAAAAGGTGCTGATTGTTCCTCACATTAGGATTTGGATGGAAGTTCTTTATCTGCCATCTCTGACCATTAACATAGCTGACCTCCTGTTGTTCTGTATCTAGTGTTCCTGCTTCAGTTGCTGTGTCAGCGGAAATTGGGTTAAGAGAAGCTTGCTCCAAGACATAGATTTGATTCTGGTTATGTTTGAGCAGCTGGTCCATCTTGGCGGCTATGTCATCAATCTTCTTGGTGTCCATGCTGTTCACCTTCTTGGAGCTGTCTATCTCTTCGTTTTTGTTTGACGCACTAGCGGCCATATTTTCTATCAAAGCATTCGCTCCTTCAGTAGTTTGAGTCATGAAATCTCCATTACTAGCAGCGTTCAAAGCATTACGGAACTCCCATGCAACCCCATCGTAGAAGATTCCAAGAACGTGATCATCATCGAAACCGTGATGCGGGCAGTCGCGGAGGATGTCGTTGAAACGCTCCCACGCTTCATTAAATGGCTCACTAGAGAGCTGCTTGAAAGATGTGATCTTGTTTCTCAACGCAGCTGTTTTTTCCTTGGTGTAGAAGTGATCTAGAAAGGCTGCTCTGACTTGTTCCCACGAAGTGAGGGAACCTGTTGGCAAAGATTTGAGCCATCTTGAAGCCTTATCTGCTAAAGAGAATGGGAACAACATGCACTTGATGAAATCTGGTGGCACGCCGTTTGCACGAGTGAAACCACAAATCTCTTNCTTGTTCCCACGAAGTGAGGGAACCTGTTGGCAAAGATTTGAGCCATCTTGAAGCCTTATCTGCTAAAGAGAATGGGAACAACATGCACTTGATGAAATCTGGTGGCACGCCGTTTGCACGAGTGAAACCACAAATCTCTTCAAAAGCTTCAATGTGTTCCATTGGTATTTCAGCTGGTAACCCATGGAACATCTTTCTATGGACTAGATTGATCATGCCAGGTTTGATTTCGAAGTCCGCTCTTTGGCATGCTGGTGAAGCGATAGCAGAACGCGTTGCAGGAATGTTACGCGGTAGGTTTCGTTCTCCAATCGGAACAGGTTGTTCCACACGTCCTGCCTGTTGAGCAGCTAGTTGTTGTGCAGCCATTGCTTCCTGCATTTGTTGCATCTCTTGACGCATCTGTTGCATGGAGGCTGCTACTTGTTCTGGTGTACCGTAGTCCCCATGTTGACGTTGTTCGGTCTTTGTTGTTGACGATTTGTTCTCTCTAACCTTGCGAGTTCCTGATTTGAAAGCGTGACTAACTCTCCTTGTGCATTTCTCCGAGTATGTCTACTGGTCATGCACTTTGTTCATCAGCCTGCAATTAAGAGGGAAAACAAATTAAGAATTTTAGACTAAATAAATAACCGAAAAATAAAGGTACAAATCTGGTCCCCGTCGCAACGGCGCTAAAACTTGATACACTAAAATTGGATCTTTGTCTACTGTCAAGTTAACAGTGTAATTGTAATATATTTAGATTCAATTCCAGAGGACCAGCCTACACTTTATCTTTATGGGATCAAAATATAGCTAAAACAAAAAGGGGTTTTTAAAGTAAAAGAAATAACTTAAAAGGCAAGTAACAAACGAAGGTTGTTTTCAAGAGGTTAAAGGCGCTAGTCTAGGGTTTCCTAACGGGATTGGAGTTGGCAAGCCGAGCTACTATTCAAGTTCAATATGCACAAGTCCAAACTCGGATCACTCTGTTTGAATCAACCCACTGTCGTGGTGTTGAATACCTTTGCAGAACTGCCTTGATACCTAAACTGTCGTTTGGAACAAGACAAGACAGCAAGCCTTAGAGATCAAGTCCGATAAGTTCACAGAACACCCTAGTATCTACTCTCGCTGACTAGGGATGTTAAGCTCATTCAATTCGTATCAGATTATCAATCAACGGTTAGCTAAATCAATTAATTTTGGTTCATGCAACAAGTGATCAATTCGATGCAAGCATTAAGGTAAGAATATGAATGTAGACAATCTTAGGTTAACTTATCTAAGCTCAGCCAACGAAACCTATCCCTAGAACCCTAAACTAACTTGGTGACTACTCAGACATAACACAAGAACAGAGCATGATTTCTCAAGGAGATAGATGAAGCCGTCTCCCTTACAAGTAGCAATTGCTCAAATCAAAGCTCTCAATTCTCTCTTGCGTAAAAACTAAGGTAAAACGCCTAGGAAAAATAAAAGAAGAATATATAGTAAGCCACAGGCGGCAGAAGAGACAGATAGGGAAAAACTAGGGCAAATCCCGAGATAAAAATCTTTATTTCCTAGATCGTCGGGGAACAGCTTGACAAACTGTTCTGATCACAAGGGAACATCTTGCCAGACTGTTCACATCAAGAAAATCTTCAAAACAGATTCCTTTCTACTCTTTTCTTTCCACACGATCGTTCTCCTCATCTCTGGAACTCTTCAACCTGTATTGACTAAAAACAACTGGAAAGACTCGATAAAACCATTAAAACCATTAGTAGAGAGTACCTATTCTATGCCAAAAACACACTATATCAGCCATGAACTGCTGGACGAGCGAAGGGTAAAGGTCATAGGATTGGGAACCCATGGTCCCAAATCCGAGCTGTATGAGCATCTCGCCAAGATCCTTCTCAATCCCTAGACGTCGTAGGGTGGCCGGGTCAATGAAACGAGTGGGCGCAATCTCTACATCAAGCCATGCGTTGTAGAGCAGGCTGTCGTAGTTGTCCCAGAAGTCAATCACAGGACGGTGCAGGCACACGGTGCTCCTAGCTGTGGCCCGGGTCGGTGAAACGCTGGTAGATTCGGATGGGTTCCCCGTCCGCACGTGGCCAAGGATGACGCTCATCTTCCCTTTCCGAGGAGGAAGACGATGATGGAGGGACTCCTCTGGAGGTGCTAGGTCTGTCAAGTCTCCGCTTGGTCCTCCTCTCACGTTGTGCGTCAGATACCATCTGCAAAAATCAAAACACGAGAGGGTCAGTATACTGCACATTCAGTCGATATCGATCGATGTAAACCAATGGATATCGATCGATATCGATCAATTTCGTGTTTTTTCGAATCCGGCCAGAAGTGCCTATCGATCGATAGGGTGAAACCGATATCGATCGATAGCGTGTCCCAAAACCTGCAAAAATCTCAACAACGCAAATCACAATGTCATAGTGTAAATCCTAGTTTTAACACTCATAAACCTCTAATCTAACAATCCTAACAACTCTAATCGATTAAAAACAAACCCATCGACTGATTTCTAGGCAAAATTTGAGTTCAACCTTGTTCTCTTTAAGAATCTAAAAATCAAAGGATTATACCTTGAAGGATTTCGGATTTGAGAGTGAAATCGAGATAGGAGGGGAGTTTCGAATCGATTGAGGTAAAAAATGGGTAAGATCCGTGAAGAATTGAGAGAGAAAGAGAGGTTTGTGTGTTTCGGGTGTGTTGTGCGATTGTGAGGGAGAGAGGGGCGCGTATCGACTAAAAAAGGGTTTGCCCTCGATATGTCCGTATCGACCGATACAGATAGGTGTATATCGGTCGATATGACTTGATTAGACTATTATGTTTACTAGTTTTGCTTAAGGTTAAATAACTAATAATTAAAAATAAAGATTTTAATTTAAAAAACATGGTAAATTAAATCTTAATTGGGTTGACTTATCTATTTGTTACCCTAGGTGGAGTTAGGCGTACCTAACCGAAGGGGTTTATCATTTGGGGGTTTAACCCAATAGTGTTCACTCGTTGCCCTTTTACCGTAAATTCATCTCCTTTCTCATTTATGAGTGTAACGGTTCCATTTGGTGGGGCCGCTATGACAGTAAAAGGGCCAGACCAACGAGATCGAAGTTTTCCGGGAAATAAATTCAAACGAGAGTTATATAAGAGAACTTGATCATTCGGGACGAAATTCCGAGAAATAATGTGTTTGTCATGATAAGCTTTGGTTCTCTCTTTATAGAGCTTAGAGTTCTCATAGGCCAGATGTCTTATTTCATCTAGTTCATTAAGCTTGATGAGTCTCTTTTCTGCAGCTGATTTTATGTCAAAATTTAACAATTTAGTAGCCGAGGCTGCTTTATGCTCTAACTCAACAAGTGGAAAGATTTTCCGTAGAGTAGGTGAAATGGAGTTGTTCCTACTGGCGTTTTAAAAGCGGTTCTGTAAGCCCAGAGTGCATTATCTAATTTCCTAGACCAATCCTTTCTTGTGGCTCCCACAATCTTTTCTAGAATTTCTTTGATCTGTCTGTTAGAAACTTTGACTTGTCCACTTGTTTGCGGATGGTAAGGTGTTGCAACTCTATGGTGGACTCCGTTCTGTTTGAGTAAATTCTCAAAAATTTTGTTGATGAAATGGGTTCCACCATCGCTTATAACTACTCGAGGAACTCCAAATCTTGGAAAAATGATACTCTTAAAATATTTAATAACAATAGAGGCATCATTCGTGGGTGAGGCTATTGCTACAACCCATTTGGAAACGTAATCGACATCAACCAGAATGTATCGGTTTCCGTAGGAAGTAGGGAAAGGACCCATGAAGTCGATCCCCCAGCAATCGAAAACTTCTACTTCAAGGATGAATTTTTGTTCCATTTCATGTCTCTTGCTGATTTTTCCTCGACATTGGCATCTGTCTCATTTGACTATAAAGGAATGAACGTCGCGGAACATTGTAGGCCACCAAAATCCAGCTTGGAGAATTTTGGAAACCGTTTTAAAGGTTGCAAAATGTCCAGCGTATTCGGATCCATGGCAGTGGTAAATGATATCTGAAATTTCGGTTTCAGCTACGCATCGTCGAAATATGCCATCGGCGCATTGTTTGTAAAGGTAAGGTTCGTCCCAATGATACCTCCTTACTTCTCTGAAAAACTTCTTTCTGTCGGAGTGTTTAAGCTCTTCAGGTTTGACGTTTGCAGCAAGATAGTTTACTATGTCAGTATACCAAGGTCTCTCGCTAAATCGCTTTTCCACAGCGTGCGTTTCCTGCTCAATATCTCCATTCTGGGAGACGTTGTGTGTATCTGCAAGTGTTTGGCGTGCCACAGTCGCGATCGTGTCGATGGTAATCTTAAACGTGATGTTTCGTAAGTCAATATCGTCGTTACCATCGATCGACATGGTATCACTAGTATCGATCGATTCGACTGATTGTCCGTCGATCGATGTCAAGTCTCCGAAATCAATGCATTCAGTATCAACGGCTGATGCAAGTTCAGATGAGAGTTGTATCTGGCCGATGATTGATGAATCTGTGAACTACTCATTTTCAGTTGGTATGAAATCATTGATAGGGACTTCTTCGTCTATCCTTATCCGGGAAAGATGATCTGCGACACCATTGTCTACTCCCCTCTTATCCTTTATTTCCATATCGAATTCTTGGAGAAGGAGTATCCATCGGATAAGGCGTGGTTTCGCATCTTTCTTTTGCATTAGATATCTAATAGCGGCATGATCAGTGTGAACAATGACCTTCGAGCCCACTAGATAGTTACAGAATTTCTCGAAAGCGTATACTACTGCAAGTAGTTCTTTCTTAGTTGTTCCATAGTTTCTCTCGGCGTCGTCCAGAGTTTGGCTGGCGTCATAGATAGCATGTAGCTTTTTCTCTTTTCGTTTCCCTAAAACCGCTCCTACAGCGAAATCGCTTGCATCGCACATTATTTCGAATGGAAGGTTCCAGTCAGGTGCTTGTACGACGGGGGCAATTATCAGTGCTTTCTTGATCTTTTCAAATGCTTGTTGGCAGTCTAGTGTTAAATCGAATTTAGTGTCCTTACAAAGGAGGGTAGTTAGGGGTCTAGCTATCTTGCTGAAATCCTAAATCTCCTATAAAACCCTGCATGTCCTAGAAAGCTTCTGATGTCTCTTATGTTAGTTAGGGGTGGTAGACTCATCATCACTTCTATTTTTGCTCTGTCTACCTCAATTCGGACGGCGGACACTTTGTGGCCGAGCACGATTCCGTCATTGACCATGAAATGACACTTTACCCAGTTTAGGATCAGATTTTTTTCCTCACATCTCTCTAAAACCCTGCATAGGTTGTCGAGGCAATCTTTAAAACTTGATTCATAAAATGAGAAGTCATCCATGAATACTTCCATGAAGTCTTCTATCATATCCGTGAATATTGACATCATGCAGCGTTGGAAAGTAGCTGGGGCGTTACACAGACCAAATGGCATTCTCCGATTTGCGAAGGTTCCATAGAGGCATGTGAATGTTGTCTTTTCTTGATCATCCGGATGTATCGGGATTTGAAAAAATCTGGAATATCCATCAAGAAAACAATAGTACTGGTGATTTGCTAATCTTTCCAACATCTGGTCAATAAAAGGAAGGGGAAAGTGATCTTTCCGAGTAGCAAAGTTCAGTTTCCTATAACCGATACACATGCGGTGTCCGGTTACAGTCCTTGTTGGGATAAGTTCATCTTTTTCGTTCTTGACGACTGTAATACCTCCCTTCTTTGGTACAACGTGGACCGGACTTACCCAATTTCTATCAGAAATTGGATAGATTATCCCTGCATCAAGCAGTTTAATGATTTCCTTCTTTACGACTTCCTGAAGACTCGGGTTTCGTCGTCTCTGATGCTCTACAGACGACTTGGATTCGTCCTCCAGATGAATCCGGTGCATACAAAGGTCATGAGATATGCCTGGGATGTCATCTAAAGAGTATCCAAGTGCTTTCCTATGCTTGCGAAGCTTGTTCAGCAATAGAGCAAGTTCCCCATTAGTGAGATTTGCGTTAACTATCACTGGATAGCAATCGTCCATAAGAAAAGCATACTTAAGTCCAGTGGGTAACGACTTAAGCTCCACTTTTGGTGCTTTTTCCTTTGTGAGATTTCCAACTGATGGCGGGTGTCGATCGATATCACTTTTAAGATATCGATCGATATCGATCTCTGATTCATCGTCGCCTTTGGTTCCAATGCTTGAGGATCCTTGACTAATTTCTATGAGACGATCACACTCGGTTGCTCTGCTATATATGCCGAAAATTTTGTTCTGAGCAGATACAGGCGCATCTTCCAAATGATCATCTGAGTACAATTTCTCGAAAGATTCTTGGGTCAGTTCACCCACCTCGTGTCCACATAAGATGATTGTTTATCTATTAAAGGAAGTGTGATGACCTTCTCCATATCAAATCTCATAGAGATGTTACCTATGTTAAGTTTTATTCGTCCTTCCTTGACATCGATAATAGCGTTTGCAGTATCAAGGAATGGTCTACCTAATATAAACGGATCTCTCGGTTCGTTCTTGTAATGCAGCACAACAAAATCTATTGGGACAGTGCATCCGTCTATTTTTACTGGTACATCTTCAAGTACACCTTCTGGAATCCTAACAGATCTATCGGCAAGAACTAGTTGGATATTAGCTGTTGGGGTCAAAATCGGTACGACGGAATTAATAGCCAAAACTTTCCGCAAGAATACAAAAAGAACAGTTTTATAAAGCTCGAGAATCGTTTTATAAAACTCGAGAAATCGTTTTATAAAACTCGAGAAATCCTTTTATAAAACTCGAGAAATCGTTAGCTCGAGAATCGTTTTATAAAACTCTAGAAATCCTTTTATAAAACTCGAGAAATCGTTTTATAAAACTCGAGAAACCGTTTTATAAAACTCGAGAATCGTTTTATAAAACTCGAGGATCGTTTTATAAAACCCGAGAATTGTTTTATAAAACTCGAGTATCGTTTTATAAAACTCGAGAATCGTTTTATAAAACTCGAGAAATCGCTTTATAAACCTCGAGAAACCGTTTTATAAAACTCGAGAATCGTTTTATAAAACTCGAGAACCGTTTTATAAAACTCGAGAAATCGCTTTATAATACTCGAGAATCCGTTTTATAAAACTCGAGAATCGTTTTATAAAACTCGAGAATCGTTTTATAAAACTCGAGAAACCGTTTTATAAAACTCGAGAAAACGTTTTATAAAACTCGAGAATCGTTTTATAAAACTCGAAGATCGTTTTTATAAAACTCAAAAGTCGGTTTATGAAATCCGAAGATCGTTTTATAAAACTCGAGAATCGTTTTACAAAACCGCAAAAAACCGCAAAAAACCGAAAAAGCCGTAAGACGCGAACTAGTCGCAACTAGTTCGCCCATCGGCGAACTAGTCGCAACTAGTTCGCCCATCGGCGAACTAAGAAACACTCTCTAGTTCGCCCATCGGCGAACTAAGCCGGGCCCGGCTTAGTTCGCCGATGGGCGAACTAAAACATGCTTGAATAGTTCGCCGATGGGCAAACTAGAGACTTCCCGGACACTCCGCGTCTCGATTGCCCGCATTCCCAATTCGAAACTTACGTCTTTCGACAAGGTCGCGTTCTAAACCACGGCCGAAATATCTCTCGTTCCATCTCGATCCGACTTACCGTTCGAGTTTTACGATAAAAACCGTAAAACTTCGTTTTCTCGGAAAGAACTCGAGGAAATTGTTTAAAACGGCAACGGTTAAACGAAGCACCGAACATTGCCTAAACTATACGATTTATTCGAGATTTCTCGTCGAAATCATAAAAAACGCGCTTTTAATAAAAAACGCCGAGTAAGTCATAAAAAACGTGTTTTTAATAAAAAGTCGAGTAAATCGTAAAACTTTGCGATTAACTCGAGAAATTTATTAAAAACGACATCAGATCAGGAAACGATCCCGTAAAAAGTCGGAAAAAGGTTTTTATCGCAAAACGGCCCGGAAGGACCTAAAACGTGATAAAAATCCATCTCGCGATTTTAACGGAATCTAACCCGCAGATTTGATAACGTTTTGACGGTTTACTCGCAGAAGGAAAATAAAAGTCAAGTTTAAAGATAAAAGGAAGGTTTGAAGAGAAATAGAAGATTTCCGCAGAAGAAAAGGAAGGATCGAGAAGAATGGAAAATTCCCGATTTAGTCAAATCTGGGCGAATTGGAAAGATCGAATAGCCAAGACGAGGAGTATATAAAGAGGTGGTCTAGGGCAGAAGCACACACACGAAATTCAGAGCTCTCACCACCAAAACTAGCATTTAGGAATCTTTCCGTTTTTCTGTTAGCGAGCTGCGTCTCAATTAGGGTTATCTAGTTCTTACGTTTTCAGCTACTCTCTTTGTACCAGTTCAACGCAGATTCGGAATAAGAACCCTCTTTGCTCTCTATTTCGTTTATTTTCATTCAAATTCTAAGTTATCGTTTTCTTATTTTTCGTTGTGCGGTTCTCGCAGATAGCCGGTTCCTCTGGAAACTTAGGGTTTTCCCGAAGTTTCCTTTTTTATGATTTATTTGACAGTAGGGTGAAATCGACTCCCACATTAGCCGGTGTAAATTCAGTGTACCCAAGGAATGTTGCAACGGAGTGCGGAATTAAGTTTACGCTAGAGTCTAGATCATAGAGTGCTCTCGGGAATAGCTGGTCTCGATTTGTGCATTTGAGAACGAAACTACCAGGATCGAGTCTCTTTTCTGGGGTTTGAATTATGGCGCTAGCTTCTGCTGAAACCATCATGACACTGCGTTTCTCTGTTGAAAAACTCTTGGTTGCCATTCCTTTGACATACTGTCTTATGGTCGGTGAAATTCTGAGGGCGTCACTTAGTGGCATTTCTACCATAACTCGTTCGAAAGCTCGTCTGCAAATTTCTTTATTCATGTTGTGTCTAGTATTAGACTTGGGAGGGTAGGGAGGTAAAGTGTTGTACAGCCGTTCTATAGTCGGTCTAGTGGATGTTGGACTCTCTTTCGAATTCGTGGGTGTTTGTCGATCTATATCGGTGTCTTCGTTTCGATCGACATCGACAATTTCCTCTTCATCGAGAATGATTACTGGTTTCTCAGTTTCCTTAGAATTTTTATTCTTTTCTTTGTTCTGCGGGAGTTCAGATTTCAAATCGCGGAGTAGCACGGGGTTGGGAATGGATTGCTCCGTATCTGGAATTTCAGCGTTCCCTCCGAAAGGGGTGTTTTCTCTAATAATCGAAATTAGCTATTTTCTGTTCCTCAACATTACAGCACTTATATGACGTCTCGGGTTTGTATCAGTCTTCCCTGGTAGACGTCTTGCTTCCCTCTTGATAGCGGTAGCACAATTGGCGACATCGCTTTCTAGACTTCTAATTTGCTCATGCAAAGTGTCATATTTCTCCGACATTTCGCAGTAAACATCATTCAGCTTGATGTCTAGGTCTTTCCTTGGTCTCCGATTTCCCGTGAAGACACGGTTTAAAATGGTTTGGGCTCTCCCTTGGTGTGATTCGGTGAGGGTGTCGTAGTTTTGGGTAAAACTATCTATGTTAAAAAGGTTTTCCCGAGGGCTTTCATGTCTAAAGGGTGTCTGCTCAATGGAATGGACATCCTTATTGCTTTGGGTAATATCAGGTTTCTTTTTCTTTATGAAAGAATGAAGGAGATCTAGAGATTTCTTAATTTCATCTATTTGAAGGTCGTTTCTGGATCTAGCTTCTCTTTCTTTATCTTTATTTTCATAAGATTTACCCATTGCTATGTTTTCAATCAAACGATTTGCTTCTTCAGGGTTCCTGGAGCTGAAATTTCCGTTACTCGCATTATCTAGTGTGATATGGTAATCTAGCTCGAGCCTCCGTAAAAGAATTTAAGGAGCTGTGGTTTTGAATAACCATGGTGGGTACAATCTCGCTGATGATTCTTAAATCTAATCCAGGTGTTTCTGAAAGATTCTCGTGGGCCTTGAAGGAATGTGGAGAGTTTATGTCTCGTGTCCCAATATCGAGTCTCATCGAAGAATTGGTTAAGGAAAGCAGTGCGAATATCTTTCCAGCAAGTTAAAGATCCTGCTGGTATTTGATTTAACCAATTTTTGGCTTCCCTCCCTAAGGAGAAGGGGAACAGTTTACAACGATTATTATTGTCGAGTGCCAGTTCTTCTAGAAAATCGATGTGCATGTGGGGGTGCTCTGAGACAGAACCACGGAAAGGATTTTTTTGTACCAGATGGATGTAGTCAAGATGAAGCTGGACTTATTTGCTTCATCTTCTGGTAACTTAATAGCTGACCTATTGGAATAGGTCTTAATGGGGTCTAAGTAGTCTTGCAGTTTTTCTACATCTTCAGTTGAAGATGGAATACACTTGACAGGGATTGTAGTGCCCTGTTTAACTGTAAATTTATTGGTTTCAATGCATAACTGACCTAATGGTTCGTTGATATATCATGGATTTTACCCGTTTTTAGCCATGATTTATATGTGTTTTTGGAAACAAAAGGATACTTTTAATTTCTTTTTAGAGCTTTTACAGATTTAGGTACTCACTGGTGTAAAGCATGCATTTTGGAGCCAAAATGGAGACTTTATGAAGATATGAGAAAAACAATGTTTAAGCTATCGACCGATGCACGTTGAGAGAAATCGACCGATAGATGATTACCCGTATCGAACGATAATGGCGTTTTGCATCGATCGATACATAAGTTATCCAAGCGATTAAATGAAGATTAGAAGCCCTAATTGCTTCACAAGAATTTTAATAATTTACACACTAAGTCCCTGGCCGCCTGTTAGGCTATATTAAGAGGGTTTTGTACTAGTTTAGGTAGACAACTTTGGAGACCTTTAGACCTAATTTGGAGAAGCATCTAGCTACACTTTGAGAGGAGTTTTGATGGAGAGAGAGATCTGAACTACCATTACAGAGAAGATCTTGAACTCCCTTTTTACTTATTGTTCCTTTTTATTATTATCTTAAAGTATTATTCAGACCATCATGACTTTGTCTCTCATGAATATGTCTGAGTAGTCTCTCTTGTTAGATTTAGGTTTCTCATTAAGGTTGACTCATGCATTGAATTGAACCATTATTAGGGTGTTTAAAATATAGTTCTCAATCTAGTCATCAATGAATGCTAAGATCAAGGATTGATCACCCTTGTCTCTGATTTTAGGATCAATTTGGACAAGCGATAGCTTGGAAAATACCCTAAGTCTAAGTTAATTTAATGAAGACTAGATAATCCATTCAAACACACCTTTACCACTCGCCGGATGCGATATCGATCGACGAGACGATAGTCGTGTCGACCGATATAGCGGCATTTACATCGATCGATAGCTTCGACAGAATTCGATCGATATCGCATCCAGCGAGTGGTAATCCAGTGGAGTTAATCCTTAACTTCCTTAAAAGTTTAAATCTAGAACTATGAATAATAAAAACCCTTTACAGTTTGTATGTATGTCATACCTGAGTTTAACTTTCTTCTTCCTTCTTAACAAATCAATCAACCAATCAAGCATTTACTAGCTATCTTTTAAGTTACTGTTTAAACTCTTATTGTCTAGCTCTATTTCGAAGACTTAATAATCTGTTGTGTAATCCTAGAGTCCTTGTGGATTCGATCCCTAAGTACTACGATTGAACCTCTTATTTGAGAGAGTAATTCACTATTTAGGGTTAAACATTTGAGTGATATCAAATTAGGCGCCGTTGCCGGGGACTCTTTCTTATTACCACCAGATTTAGTTTAGAATACAGTCTAGAATTTTTATTTATTGTTTACTTAATTCTTTTTCTTCTTTCTCTGATTAACAGGGAATCCAAGATGGAAAAGACAGATTTTGGCCAAGCATCGACCGATGATGTGACCGACACATCGAGCGATATTGTTGGGGTCAAAATCGGTACGACGGAATCAATAGCCAAAATTCCCCGCAAACGCGTAAACGCAACAGTTTTATGAATCTCGAGAATCATTTTATAAAACTCAAGAGATCGTTTTATAAAACTCCTGGATCGTTTTATAAGAACTCGAAGATCGTTTTTTAAAACTCAAGAGATCGTTTTATAAAACTCGAGAGATCGTTTTATAAAAACTCGAAGATCGTTTTATAAAACTCGAGAGATCGCTTTATAAGACTCGAGAATCGCTTTATAAAACTCGAGAGATCGTCTTATAAAGCTCGAGAATCGTTTTGTAAGGCTCGAGAATCGTTTTATAAAACTCGAGAATCGTTTTATAAAACTCGAGAAATCATTTTATAAAACTCGAGAATCGCTTTATAAAACTCGAGAATCGCTTTATAAAACTCGAGAAATCGTCTTATAAAGCTCGAG
>CAKOAT010117599.1:31862-43765 GCA_932364175.1 Eruca vesicaria subsp. sativa | reverse complement strand
CGAGAAGAATGGAAAGTTCCCGATTTAAGTCAAATCTGGGCGAAATGGAAAGATCGGATAGCCAAGATGAGGAGTATATAAAGAAGAGGTCTAGGGCAGAAGCATACACACGAAATTCAGAGCTCTCACCACCAAAACTAGCAATTAGGAATATTTCCGTTTTTCTGTTAGCGAGCTGCGTCTCAATTAGGGTTTTCTAAGTTCTTACGTTTACGGCTACTCTTTTTGTAACCAGTTCAACGCAGATTCGGAATAAGAACCTTCTTGCTCTCAAACCTCTCTTATTTTCGTTTTTATTCCAAGTTATCGTTTTCTTATTTTCGTTGTGCGGTTCTCGCAGATAGCCGGTTCCTCTGGAAACTTAGGGTTTTTCCCGAAGTTTCCTTATTTACGATTTATTTGACAGTAGGGTGAAATCGACTCCCACAGATATGTTGACCGAGGAATCGATCGACATAAACCATCCCACATCGATCGATATAACCGAGCCGAAAGCAGGTAAGTCTTTACTTACCGATTTAATTAATGAGGAAGTAGTCCCAAACGAACCAGTAGGTCTGTTATGCAATGAAACAAATGAATTTACAGTTAAACAGGGGACTGAAATCCCTGTCAAAAACCATCCATCTTCAACTGAAGATGTAGAGAAATTGCAAGACTACTTAGATCCCATTAAGACCTATTCCAATAGGTCAGCCATCAGGTTACCATATGATGAAGCAAATAAATCTACACTTAATTTTGACTACATCCATCTGGTACAAAAGAACCCCTTCTACGGTTCTATCTCAGACCACCCCCATGAGCACATAGATTATCTAGAAGGATTTGCACTCAACGATACTAATCGTTGTAAATTTTTTCCTTTTTCTTTGGGGAGGGAAGCCAGATTTTGGCTAAAACAAATGCCAGCAGGATCCTTAACCTGCTGGAAAGATATTCGCACTGCCTTCATTAACGAATTCTTCGATGAGACTCGATATTGGGACGTAAGACATAAACTCTCCACTTTCCTTCAAGGCCCACGTGAATCTTGTAGAAACGCTTGGACTAGATTTAATAATCACCAGCGAGATTGTACCCACCATGGTTATTCTGAACCAGAGCTTCTTAAATTCTTTTACGGAGGTCTCGAGTTGGATTACTAGATCACGCTAGACAATGCAAGTAATGGAAATTTTATCTCTAGGACCCCTACAGAAGTAAATTATTTGATTAGAAGCATAGCTATGGTTAAGTCTTATGAAATAAAAGATAGAGAGCGAGAATCTAGATCCAAGAACGAATCTCAAGCAAATGAAATTAAGAAATCACTAGAGTCCCTTCACTCTCTCATTAGGGAAAAGGATTCCGATGTGATCCACGGCTATAAGGATGTCCATTCCATTGAGCAAACCTTTCTTAGACCTGGAAGCCTTCAGGAGTATACATTTAACATAGATAGTTTTACCCAAGGCTACGACACTTCCATTGGATTAAACAAAGGAAGGGTCAAGGTCAGGATGAACCACGTTCTCAAAGAAGGTCAGAAATTAGAGCATACCCTGGATGCCAGGCTAGATAGCACCTGCAGCAAGATGTCGGAAGAACTTGACGCTTTGCGATGGAAAATAAGAGACCTTGAAAGTGATATTGCCCATACCGCAGAAAGCATCAAAAGAGCAGCAGGATGTCTACCCGGGAAGACTGATACAAACCCGAGACGTCACGTGAATGCTGTAGTTTTGAGAAGCGGAAAAGAACTAGCTCCGATCATTAGGGAAAACCCTCCTTCGGGAGAAAACACCGAGATTCCAAAAACGGAGAAACCCATTCCTAATCCCATTCTAATCCGTGACTCGTTGACAACTGGCCCTCAAAACAAGGAAAATAATAAGAACTCTAAGGAGACTGAAGAGCCAGTGATCATTCGCGATGAGGAGGAGATTGACGACGTCGATCGATTTGATAATACCAATATCAATCGAAATACATCCACAGACTCGAAAGAAAGTCGGATAACCACCGGACCGACTATAGAACGGGTGTACAACACTTTACCTCCTTATCCTCGCAAATCTAATTCCACGCGCAGCAGGGATAAAGAAATCTGCAGACGGACTTTTGAACGCGTTAAGGTAGAAATTCCACTTATTGACGCTCTTCGAATTTCGCCAACCATAAGACAATATGTCAAGGGAATGACAACCAAGAGTTTTTCAACAGAGAAACGCAGTGTCATGATGGTGTCTGCAGAAGCTAGTGCTATAATCCAAGCCCCTGAAAAGAGACCCGATCCTGGTAGTTTTGTTCTCAGATGTACAATCCGAGACACGCTATTTCCAAGAGCACTCTGTGATCTGGGCTCTAGCTTAAACTTAATGCCTCACTCCGTTACCACATTCCTTGGGTATTCCGAATTTACGCCGGCTAACATCCAACTAGTTCTCGCGGATAGATCTATTAGAATCCCAGAAGGAGTACTCGAGGATGTGCCGGTACAAATCGCCGGATGCATTGTTCCAACAGATTTTGTTGTGCTGCACTACAAGAACGAACCAAGAGATCCGATTCTATTAGGCAGACCTTTCCTTGCTACTGCAAACGCTATTATCGATGTCAAGGAAGGATGAATAAATCTTAACATAGGCAACATTCCTATGAGATTTGATATGGAAAAGGTCGTCACATCCCCTTTAATAGATAAGCAATCCTCTTATGTCGATGAGATTGATGAACTAACCCAAGAATCTTTTGAGAAACTATACTCAGATGATCATTTGGAAGATGTGCTTACATCCGCTCAGAAGGAAGTCTTCAGCGTGGATAGCAGAGCAGCTGAGTGCGATCGTCTAATAGAAACAAGTCATGGACCCCCAAGTGTCGAAACCAAAGGCGGAGATGAATCAGAGATCGATATCGATCGATATCGATCGATATCTGAACAACGATAGCGATCGACACCCGCCGTCTTTTGGAAATCTCACTAAGGAAAAAGCACCAAAAGTGGAGCTTAAACCATTACCCGCTGGGCTTAAGTACGCTTAAGTACGATTCCTACCCAGTGATAGTTAACGCAAACCTCAATGACAAGGAGCTTGCCCTATTATTGGACAAACTGCGCAAGCATAGAAAAGCACTTGGACTCTTTAGATGACATTCCAGGCATATCTCCTGACCTTTGTATGCACATGATTCACCTAGAGGACGAATCTAAGTCACCAGTAGAACATCAAGGACGACTAAACCCAAATCTCCAGGAAGTCGTAAAGAAAGAGATCATTAAATTTCTGGATGCAGGGATAATTTATCCGATTTCAGATAGCAATTGGGTAAGTCCAGTCCACGTGGTACCAAAAAAGGGAGGTATTACAGTTGTTAAAAACGAAAAAAGATGAACTTATCCCGACGAGGACTGTGACCGGACACCGAATGTGTTTTGATTATAAGAAACTGAATTCCGCCACGCGGAAGGATCATTTTCCTTTACCCTTCATCGATCAAATGCTGGAAAGATTAGCAAATCACCAATATTATTGTTTTCTTGATGGATACTCTGGATTTTTCCAAATCCCGATACATCCTGATGATCAAGAAAAGACAACGTTCACATGCCCCTATGGAACCTTTGCATACCGGAGGATGCCATTTGGTCTGTGCAACGCACCTGCCACTTTCCAACGTTGTATGATGTCAATTTTCACTGATATGATCGAAAATTTCATGGAAGTATTCATGGATGATTTTTCAGTTTATGGATCGAGTTTCGAGAGCTGTCTCAACACCCTATGCAAGGTTTTAGAGAGATTTGAAGAAAAGAATGTGGTCCTGAACTGGGAAAAATGTCATTTCATGGTTAATGACGGAATCGTACTCGGACACTAAGTGTCCGCAGCCGGTATTGAAGTAGACAGAGCAAAAATAGAAGTAATGATGAGTCTACCGCCACCGAATAGCGTAAAGGATATCAGAAGCTTCCTAGGACACGATGGATTTTATAGGAGATTTATAGAGGATTTTAGCAAGATAGCCAGACCTCTGACTATTCTCCTCTGTAAGGACACTAAATTTGACTTCACCCCAGAATGCCAGCAAGCATTTGAAAAGATCAAGAAAGCACCGATAACTGCCCCAGTCGTACAAGCACCCGACTGAAACCTTCCATTCGAGATAATGTGCGATGCGAGCGATTTCGCTGTAGGAGCAGTTTTAGGACAACAGAAAGATAAGAAGCTACATGCCATCTATTACGCCAGTCGAACTCTTGACGACGCTCAGAGAAACTATGGAACTACCGAAAAGGAACTACTTGCAGTGGTTTACGCTTTCGAAAAAAAAAATTTCGTAACTATCTAGTGGGCTCAAAAGTCATCGTTCACACCGATCATGCAGCCACTAAGTATCTTATGCAAAAGAAAGACGCGAAACCACGACTCATCCGCTGGATACTCCTTCTCCAAGAATTTGATATGGAAATAAAAGATAAGAGGGGAGTAGACAATGGTGTCGCGGATCATCTTTCCCGCATACGAATAGATGAAGAAGTCCCTATTAATGATTTCATACAAACCGAAACGTGTACTCAACCGATTCATCATTCATCGGTCAGATACAACTCTCCAACGAGTTTGGATCAACCGTTTATACTGGAAGTACTGATTCCGGAGACCTAACATCGATCGATGGACAATTAGAGGAATTGATCGATATGGGCGATACTACGTCGATCGATGGAGACGATGACATTGACTTACGCGACGTCAGGTTTAAGATCAATATCGTTACGACCGTAAATGTAGCATGCCAACCAATCACTGATAAACATAATATCCCTCCGAATGGAAACATTACACACGAAACACACGCT
This sequence comes from Eruca vesicaria subsp. sativa, assembly GCA_932364175.1. Taxonomy (NCBI): domain Eukaryota; kingdom Viridiplantae; phylum Streptophyta; class Magnoliopsida; order Brassicales; family Brassicaceae; genus Eruca; species Eruca vesicaria. Next base: position 38,919 of record CAKOAT010117599.1, on the reverse strand, counting down.
GTCGAAAAGCAATTCGGTGAAAGATCTTGGTATGCTGACATAGTAAACTATCTCGCCGCAGACGTCGAACCTGAAGAGCTTAAACACTACGACAGGAAAAGGTTCTTCAGAGAAGTAAGGAGGTATCATTGGGACGAACCTTACCTTTACAAACGATGCGCCAATGGAATATTCCGACGATGCGTAGCTGAAACTGAGATTCCAGACATCATTTACCAATGCCATGGATCCGAATATGCTGGACATTTTTCAACCTTTAAAACGGTTTCAAAAATTCTCCAAGCTGGATTCTGGTGGCCTACGATGTTCCGCGATACTCAGGCCTATATTGCCAAGTGCGACAGATGTCAACGTGGAGGAAAAATGAGCAAAAGACATGAAATGGAACAAAAATTTATCCTTGAAGTAGAAGTCTTTGATTGCTGGGGTATAGACTTCATGGGTTCTTTCCCTACTTTTACGAGAACCATTACATTCTAGTCGCTGTCGACTACGTTTCGAAATGGGTTGAGGCGATCGCTTCACCCACTAACAATGCCTCTGTTGTTGTCAAACTTTTCAAGAGCATCATTTTCCCAAGATTTGGAGTCCCTCGGGTAGTTATAAGCAATGGTGGAACTCATTTCATCAACAAAATATTTGAGAATCTGCTCAAAAAGAACGGAGTTCACCACAGAGTGGCAACACCTTACCATCCGCAAACCAGTGGGCAAGTCGAAGTTTCTAACAGACAGATCAAAGCGATTTTAGAAAAGACTGTAGGAGCCACCAGAAAGGATTGGTCTAGGAAGTTGGATAATGCGCTCTGGGATTATCGAACAGCTTTTAAAACACCGCTAGGAACGACTCCATTTCACTTACTCTACGGTAAATCTTGCCACTTACCAGTTGAGTTAGAGCATAAAGCAGCCTGGGCTACTAAATTACTAAATTTTGACATAAAGACGGCTGCGGAACGGAGACTCATCCAGCTAAATGAACTGGAAGAAATAAGGCATCTGGCCTATGAGAACTCCAAGTTATATAAAGAGAGAACCAAGGCTTATCATGACAAACACATTGTTTCGCGGCATTTCGCCCCGAATGATCAAGTTCTCTTATATAACTCTCTTTTGAATATATTTCCCAGAAAACTCCGATCTCGTTGGTCAGGCCCTTTTACTGTCATGGCGGCCCACTCAAATGGAACCGTTACCCTTGTGAAGGAGAAAGGAGTTGAATTCACGGTAAATGGTCAACGAGTCAAACATTATTGGGTCAAGCCTCCAAATTATAAACCCCTCCGGTTAAGTATACCTAATCCCGCCGAAGAAACCGGATCGGTAAATCATGCTCAATAATTTTCAAATAATTTAAATAGCTTTGAGTGGGAGGCAATCCACTGTTAGAATTTCATTTATCATGCTTTTAATTTCAAAATTTTTAGTTATGATTATCTTTATTTAGCAAAATAGCAAACATATTAGCACAATTCGAACATATCGATCGTTATACAATATTAAATCGATCGATACGGAAATATCGAGGGGAACTGCCTTAAGTCGATACGAGCCGTTTTTTCTCCCCACATTCGCAAAACACAACCGAAACCCCAAAACCTCTCTTTCTCTCTCGATTCTTCACGGAATTCTCCCGTTTTTTGCCTTATTCGATTCGAACTCTTCCCTCTATCTCGATTTCACTCTCCAATCCGAAATCTTCTAAGGTATAACCCTTTGATTTTTAGATTTTTATGGAGAACAAAGTTTCACCCTAATTTTGGCTAGAAATCGGTAGATAGGTTTGTTTTTAATCATTTTGAGTTATTAGAATCGTTAGATTAGAGGGTTTTTAGTATTAGAACTAAGCTTTGAACTATAAACTTACGATTTGGATTGTTGAGATTCTTGCAGGTTTCGCGACTCAATATCGATCGACATCGAGCTTGCTATGTCGATCGATATATACATCTTAGCCGGATCCAGAAGAGGATGAAATCGACCACTATTGATCGATAACAATCGACTTGCATCGGTCGATATCGATGAACTTAACGGATGGCTGATCTTAGTTGTCTTTCCTAATTTTTGCAGATGTCTACTCGAGCTGCACAGAGGGAGAGGCGAACCAAACGGAGGCTCGATAACCTTGGCGCCTCCAGCAGTCATCCTCCACCGTCTTCTTCCTCTTTTGAAAGGGAAGATGAGCGCGACCCTTGGCCACGTCGGGCTGGGGAACTGATTACAATCCACCAGCGTTTCAACAACCCGGAACGCACCGCTAAGAGTACCGAGTGCCTGCGTCGTCTTGTAAGTAAAGATTGGGACAATTACGACAGCCTGTTCTACAACGCATGGCTTATTGTGGAGATCGCCCCCACACGTTTCATCGATCCCACCACTACCAGACGCCTAGGGATCGACAAGGATCTTGGCGATATGCTCATCCAGCTTGGGTTCGGGACCTTTGGCTCCCAAGCCTATGACCTTCATCCTGATCTCGTCCGGCAGTTCATGGCCACGGTTCGCTTTGAGTACGGGAACCAGCCATCGAGTGTTGCTTGTTATGGTGTTCTGTCTTTCTTCGCCAGGGGCGTCCGGTATTACGTCACTGTCCCCGAGCTCTGCACGATCTACGGCTTTGGGAGCGAGACTGCCACCTCCAGCACCATCTCAGCCTTTCCAGCGGTTAAGGAGTTCTGGCAGATCTTTGGCACAGGTCCTTGGAGTTCAGCTTCAGTGGTTCAGATCGACATCCGCCACCCAACCCTCAAGTACTTCGTGAGGCTCCTTGCCGCCACCCTGCTCTGCAAGATGGAGCCCAACAAGGTGCGGATCTACGAGCTTACACTGTTGTACCATGCGCTTGACGGACTGGTCGATCTGACCTTTTTAGACCCGAAGCGCAACATGGGTACACCCAACTTGGGTGCTGTCTTCGCTGAGCATCTACTCAGCTTGAAGACCAAGCCTTTCTCCGGTGGCAAAGGGAGGAAGAAGGAGATGGTAGGGAGTCTGCTGACACCGATCTTCCAGCATTGTGGGGTCCATTTTGACGAGGATGACGTGGACACTTCCCGGCATTACTTGGACGCAGAGCATCTGCGTAACAGCCAGTGGATGGACAGGGAGCTCCTATGGTCTTTTAGGACTCCAGCTGGTGCACACCGGTTCTGCCTGCCTCATCCAGAGACGACTCTCTTTGCGGGTAACCTCGACAGGCTCCGTTTCCAGCCAGACCCGGCTTTAGTACTCGCTCCAGCCCTGCAGCGTCGCGACACAGGAGTCCGCAGTGCCAGCACCTCCCGCGCTTCATCATCAGCTTCTCTGCCCCTGTTCCCAGATCGAATGCCGCTGTTCTAGCAGAGCTAGCACTTCAGCTTTTGACCCGTCCCCAGCAGCTCCAGCCCCGCAGCCTGATTAGGGTGACGAGAGTGGTGAGGAGGAGGAGGAGGAGGACGACGACGACGACGAGGGCAGTGAGGGCTGATTCATTCGCCCGTATTTCTATCCTTTTATCTCATGCTACTATGTTTTCACTTTCATTTTCAGACTTGTAGGATTTTTATTCGTGCCTTTTATGTTCTGACTATGCCCGCTACTATCTTATTATCTAACTATTTGTATGTTTTGAGAATGTCTAACAGAGCTAACATAAACTACATAACTCTTGGATGTTGAGTTCGATGATTGACAGCACAAATAGGTGACGGCACCTTATCGATCAATATACATCACCTCATATCGATCGATATGTCGAGATTGAGGTACGATTGTTCCTACTAACATGAACGTATTTGCTACATTATTTTTCATTTCCTCTTAGACTAATAACAGTGGGGAAAGTGTTGTTTAAGTCTGTGGGGTATCTACTAACATTTTCATTTTTATTTTTATTTTTATTCTTATTTTTATTTTTATTCTTATTTTCATTTCCATTTAAAAAAAAAAAAAATTTGTGTGTTTTACTAAGAAGGAAGTAATGATTATATTCAGACTTGTTACCTAACCACTTCTTAGCACCACTCTTAGATTTGTCAGTTACAGAAAGTACTATAGATGCTAAAGTGGATCACCGATCACCTATGTCAACACTTTCGTGATTGTCTGGAAGAACCAAAGCTGATTTCCAACCTAACCTTACATCTATTGCTTGTCTTGGGGCTTGGTATACAAGGGATCAAAATCCTCCTGCAAGTCTGGAAGGTAAAAGTCTCAAAAATTTTGGTTTCCTTCTCTCCTTCCTTTGGCATCCCCCAAAAATAAAAAGATTGAAATGATTTCCTGAGAGGCAGAGGGAGAGGTACATTACCCATGACCCCACTATTCTAAATCAAATGAATGATCACACATTGTGGAAGTGAGGGAGAGGTAAATTACCTATGACCCCACTATTCGCCTATACTTTGTCAAAAGAGCTACAAAAAGTAGAAAGACCAATAAGATGAAGATTAGTTGTTCACTGGGATTGATATAAAAAAAAGAAGAAAGAATTGGGATTCAGAGAAGGGAGATAAAAGAGAGAAAGGGAACCAGGATGAGAATGCCTGAAACTTGTTTGAGTCGAATCCAAGTGTTCCTTGATCGATACTCCCAAGGTAAAGCCTTCACCTTTATTTTTATGCATAAATGAAATCAGTAGAGAGGATAGACAGACAAGGAATGTTTAAGTTGATTGGCTAGATGTATTTGGTTGCTAAGCTAGGATATTGTATAATGTATTTCTGGAAATTGATAGATATCTGATGTGGCTTGCAATAAGTAGAGAGGTGATGGCCCTAAGTCTAGAATTGTAAGAGTTTCCGCCCTTTCAAAGCTTTTCTAGACCAATGTTCTATTATTTGCTTGAGGACAAGCAAAATGATAAATCTGGGGGAATTGATATATCATGGATTTTACCCGTTTTCAGCCATGATTTATATATGTTTTTAGAAACAAAAGGATACTTTTAGTGTCTTTTTAGAGCTTTTACAGATTTAGGTACTCACTGGTGTAAAACATGCATTTTGGAGCTAAAATGGAGACTTTATGAAGATATGAGCAAAATGATATTGAAGCTATCGACCGATGCACGTTGAGAGCAATTGACCGATAGATGATTACCCGTATCGATCGATAATGGCGTTTTGCATCGATCGATACATAAGTTATCCAAGCGATTAAATGAAGATTAGAAGCCCTAATTGCTTCACAAGAGTTTTAATAATTTACACACTAAGTCCATGGCCGCCTGTTAGGCTATATTAAGAGGGTTTTGTACTAGTTTAGGTAGACAACTTTGGAGACCTTTAGACCTAATTTGGAGAAGCATCTAGCTACACTTTGAGAGGAGTTTTGATGGAGAGAGAGATCTGAACTACCATTACAGAGAAGATCTTGAACTCCCTTTTTACTTATTGTTTCTTTTTATTATTATCTTAAAGTATTATTCAGATCATCATGACTTTATCTCTCATGAATATGTTTGAGTAGTCTCTCTTGTTAGATTTAGGTTTCTCATTAAGGTTGACTCATGCATTGAATTGAACCATTATTAGAGTGTTTAAAATATAGTTCTCAATCTAGTCATCAATGAATGCTAAGATCAAGGATTGATCACCCTTGTCTCTGATTTTAGGATCAATTTGGACAAGCGATAGCTTGGCAAATACCCTAAGTCTAAGTTAATTTAATGAAGACTAGATAATCCATTCAAACACACCTTTACCACTCGCTGGATGCGATATCGATCGACGAGACGATAGTCGTGTCGACCGATATAGCGGCATTTACATCGATCGATAGCTTCGACAGAAACATCGATTGATATTCCCTTCAGGTTATCGAACGATAGTCCTAACCCGAAATCCAGTGGAGTTAATCCTTAACTTCCTTAAAAGTTTGAATCTAGAAGTATGAATAATAAAAACCCTTTACAGTTTGCATGTATGTCATACCTGAGAAAATACCTAAGTTCAACTATCTTCTTCCTTCTTAACAAATCAATCAACCAATCAAGCAATTACTTGCTATCTTTTAAGTTACTATTTAAACTCTTATTGTCTAGCTCTATTTCGAAGACTTAATAATCTGTTGTGTAATCCTAGAGTCCTTGTGGATTCGATCCCTAAGTACTACGATTGAACCTCTTATTTGAGAGAGTAATTCACTCCTTAGGGTTAAACATTTGAGTGATATCATTCGTTTTGGACTACTTCCTCATTAACTAGATTGGTAAGTAAAGACTTACCTGCTTCCGGCTAGGTTTCATCGATCGATGTTGGTCGGTTTATGACGATCGTTTCCTCGGTCAACATATCGTTTGATTTATGCGTCACATCATCGGTCGATTCCTTGGTCAACATATCGCTCGATGTGTGCGTTACGTCATCGGTCGATGCTTGGCCGAAATCTGTCTTTTCCATCTTGAGTTCCCTATGATAGCAGAGAAAGAGGAAAAAGAATTAAATAAACGAAAATAAAATCTAGACTATATTCTAAACTAAATCTGATGGTAATAAGAAAGAGTCCCCGACAACGGCGCCAAATTTGATATCACTCAAATTACCCTAAGGAGTGAAGTACTCTCATCAAAAGAGGTTCAATTGTAGTATTTAGGGGTCGAAATAAATCTAGATAGCTAGAGGAAATAAGGTAGTTAAACTTAGGTATTTTCTCAGGTATGACAAACATGGAAGTTATAAAGGGTTTTTATTATTCATAGTTCTGAATTCAAACTCTTAAGGATTTGAAGAATTAACTCTTACTGGATCTCGGGTCAAGAACTATCGTTCGATGACCTTGAGTAAATATCGATCGATAATTCGATAGAAATATCGATCGATGACGTTATGCTATATCGGTCGACAAGACTGTTATCTCGTCGATCGATATTGCATCTAGCGAGTTCTAATAACAGGTTTGAAAGGGTTCTCTAGTCTTCAACAAATAACTTAGACTCTAGGTAATTGCTAAGTTCTCACTTATCCAAATTGATCCTAAAATCAGAGGTAAGGGTGATCAATCCTTAACACTAGTATTTATGATGACTAGATTTAGAACTATATTTTAAACACCCTAATAATGGTTACTTCAATGCA
>CAKOAT010117599.1:3254-31762 GCA_932364175.1 Eruca vesicaria subsp. sativa | reverse complement strand
TGAGACAAAGTCATAATGGTTTGAATAATGCTTTAAGATAATAATAATAGCAAGAGAAACAATAAGTAAAGCAAGGGAGTTCAAGATCTTCTCTGGATTGTAATTTAGATCTCTCTCTCAATTCCTAAGCTCTTCCTCAAAGTGTAGCTAGATGCTTCTCCCAAAATTAGGTTTAAAGGGTCTCTGGTCAAGTCTGCTTAAACTAGTACAAAACCCTCTTAATATAGCCTAACATGCGGCCATGGACTTGAGGTGTAATTTACTAAAACTCTTGTGAAGCAATTAAGGCTTCTAATCTTCATTTAATCGCTTGGATGACTTCTATATCGATCGATACAGAATGTCTTCTATCGATCGATGTGGGTGATCTTTCATTGGTCGTTTTCTCTCAATGCACATCAGTCGATATCTTTAACACGTTTTGCTCATATCTTCAGAAAGTCTCCATTTTAGCTCCATAATAGCCATTTTACACCAGTGATTACCTGAACCTGTAAAAGCTCTAAAAAAACACTAAAAGTATCCTTTTGTTTCCAAAAACATATATAAATCATTGTTAAAAGTGGTTAAAATCCATGATATATCAGTGGATCTTCACCATCAGTAAAAACATCAGAAGTTAATCCACTAAAACCGAAAGAACCGCTTATACAAAAACCTGAAGAATCACCTAACCAGAACCACAAAACCCATTAAAACCTGAAACATCAAAATCTATTGTTCAACCTATACCTGAGCATGAGCCACCAAATAATGAATCACCTAAACTGGAAAACCCGACAAAAAAACCTGAACTACAAAAACCTAAGGAGACACTTAAAACACAACCACCTAAATCTGAAGAATCTCCTAAACCAGAAGAACCAAAAAATAATCCACCAAAACAAAAAGAATCACCTGAACCACCAAAAAAATCAGGGACCCCTGAACCAGTTTCACCACCAAAAGAAGATCCATATGATGCATCTCCGGTTAAAAACCGCCATCCGCCACCACAACCTATGGTAAAAGAAATACAGGTACCACCACCTCAACCACCAATGCTTTCTATACCAACACCACCTGTTTATTCTTCTCCTCCACCTCCAGCACCTGTTAGTTCTCCACCTCCACAAGTTGCCTCTCCTCCGCCTCCATCACCACCTCCACCAGTTCACTCTCCTCCTCCACCACCCATTTTCTCTCCTCCCCCACCTGTTTTTTCTCCACCACCACCATTACCAGCATACTCACCACCACCTCCAATCCATTTTCCACCGCCACCACCAGTTTATTCTCCACCTCCACTGGCACATATAATAATTCAACCACCAATCCAAGCTCCAACACCAGTTCAACCCCCAACGATATCATCAGAATCAGATCGATCACCAGTTTCGTCACCAGTTCATACTCCAACCCCAGTTCAATCCCCAAATCAAGAACCAAACCCATCATCAATATTAAATCAACCTAAGTTGAATCTCAATCACCAAGTCAATCCTCACCACATGTACCAAGTCAATCCTCAGGATCATATCAATCACCAATTCAAGCCCCAACCCCAGTTCTCAAACCCATTCACGCTCCAACACCAATCTCTAAGCTGGTTGATTTTCCAATACCATCAGACTAACATGTCTCATCATCAAAACAAGAAACAGAAATTGATGCGCCAGAACCATCACTCGCTACTCCATCATCATCATTGTCTTCTCCATCCAAAAATGCTGCACCAGAGCCAGAAAACAACAATGGTGATTTTTGGTTAGTTTGATTTTGTTGGTAACCGGAATGGGTGTGAACTATATACTTGGATAATGATTGAATCGCGCACGAGGTCACTTTCCTTAAAGAGTATATCGATCCTATTCCAAGCTTTTGGGTTACACGAAATCCCTTTGTAGGATAAGACAATCAAATTCACATTCTTGTTCTAGGCTAAGATACAAGAATAACAAATAGAGCTTTAATGCTTATATGTATTTCTTCAAAGATCTTTGATGATCTTCGAACAATGAATTTCTCTCTCTTTTTACTAACCAGTTTCTGATGTTTCTCATGATTCAAGTTTTCAATTTATATCATTTGACAATGCCAACAAATCCTTATATAGTGTATGAAAAGTTGCAATGGTTAGCACCAATATTTGCAACTGTTAGCACCAACAATTACAGTGGTTGACCAAAAGTCACAATGATTCTTTACCAAAGGTTTTAATCATCAATGGTTGCAATGGTTTATCCCCAAAAGATTGCAATGGTTCGTCACTAGTAGTTACAATCAAAACAGTTGCATTTGTTCATTTTAACAATTGCAATGCTTCACTTTAATGGTTGCAAGGATTCATTTAAATAGTTGCAATGATTCACATGATACATTGCATCTAGTCACATAGATATATAATGATACATTGCTTGTAGTCACTTAAATATCCAACAATTCTCCCCCATTTAAGTGTACTAATAGATTCATTAAATTAATAATACAGATATCAAAGTCATTCATAAATGAAAATGTTCGAAGAATTTAATTTTCATCTTAGTGAATCAGGATGTCCTACGGATTGAATCCCTCAACCCATTTTGAGCACATGAAGATAATACACACACGTGTTTCACACTACTCTAAGTGTTTACTCGACACTATTATAAGCCATGTGTCCTAATCCATTCTTAAATGTATACAAAGTCAAGTCCCATCTAACTGAAGTGGCATCTGTTCACATTCACATAGGTAAATACTTTCACTCATGCACGTACAAATGCACTTTTTCAAAGTATTTATTAAGACTAATATTTCATCCTATCTCTTCTTGCAGGTCCAAGCACATACTTTGGGATGACATTAAAATATGTGCTTCAATCTTTATGTGTAGGCTTTCCACATTGAATTCAGCCTCTAACGTTGTATTAGAGGGGAATTGTGTATCCCACCTTTAAAGATTTCAAATGGACTTTAAACTCGTCCCTTGAACCGACTCAACTTTCAAGTCTCTAGCTAATAATTTCGTCAAACGATATGCTACCTTTCTTTCAGACTGAACAACCTCTTTGGTAATCACCCCATGAGTGATCAACTCACATACTGCGCTATATCTAACGCCAGGTGTCGTGAGTTACCATTATACACTTAGTTATAAACCTTAACCAAGACTTCTTAATTATCAAAGATATAAACTAGTGATACTATTTCGGCCAGAACAGAATTTCATAAATTAAGTTCTTTATTTCATATTATTTTTACTAGCATATGCTAATGCTACGAACTTTTATTTTATAGTCAATTTTTTCATGCAACTTTGATCCTTGGAAGCCCATGAAATTGCACCTCCCCAGGCAATTACACTCAACCACATATAGAAGAATGATATTCTATATAGATAATCAAACTTGCATATAACAAACCATCGAAGGAAATATGACATATAACAAACCATAATTTATGGTTCCATTCAAACACTCGAGTTGTGATATTTATTGTCCTCTATAAGACCCAAATTTAACACTCGCATCCTTGGGAGTTCTCATTGGAGAACAGTCTCACAATTGAACTTCTTAACAAATTTCTCAATATAAAGAGAGTTTGTTAAAGATAGTTTTTTATTTGTATGTGTGATTCAAATTTCAAGAATCACATCCACCTCCCCCATGTCTTTCATTGTAAAATTTGATGGTAATAATGCTTTTGTAAGTTTTACTTATCTATGATTAGTGCCAAAGATCAATATGTCATCAACATATAAGCAAATGATTATTCCATTACTGGATTCATCAATTTGTTATATAAACACTTATCCTAGTAGATTAACTCAAACCACTTGATAGAGAATCTCGTTTAACATTTGATGTTACTGTCTATGTGTTTTTTTTACCATGCATATAAATGTATACATTTTATACTTATTACAAGGTACAGTAGAACCTTAAGGTTGTTTCATATACACTTCTTTTTGAGTCACCGATCCATATCATGGATCATAGTCCATAGCACCTGGCCATGAACAATATGTTTACCACTCATGATAGCTCGGCCTTAACCCTAATGACTTGCATCAATAAGTGTCAATGATAGTATGTTCGTTCACTTTTGGTAACTTTATGTTCGCACCCTTTCGGTGATGTTATATTCACACCTTCTTGGTGACGTTACATTCTCACCCTTTTGGTGATGTTACATTCGCACCCTTTCGGTGACGTTCCATTTGCACCATTTCGGTTACGTTACATTCACACATTTTCGGTGACGTTACATTCGCACCTTTTTGGTGATGGTACATTCACACCTTTTCGATCCCGAACCATTCGCACCCTTTTGGTGCTGAACGATTCACACCCTTTTGGTACCGAACCATTCGCACCCTTTCGGTCCCGAACCATTCGCACCCTTTCGGTCCCGAACCATTCGCACCCTTTCGTTCCCGAACCGTTCCCACCCTTTCGGTCCCAAACCGTTCGCACCCTTTCGGTCCCGAACCATTCGAACCCTTTCGGTCCCGAACCATTCGCACCCTTTCGGTCCCTAACCATTCGCACCCTTTCGGTCCCGAACCATTCGCACCCTTTCGGTCCCTAACCATTCGCACCCTTTCGGTCCCTAACCGTTCGCACCCTTTCGGTCCCAACACGTTCATACCTCTTGGGTTCACGACACATTCGTACCTCTTGGGTCAACACACATTCATACCTCTTGGTTCACGACACGTTCGTACCTCTTGGATCACGACACGTTCGTACCTCTTGGATCACGATACGTTCGTACCTCTTGGATCACGATGCACTTGCATCCATTGGATCACGATGCACTCGCATCCTTTGGTTCACGATAGGATCGCACCCTTTGGATGACTCCTTGATAGCATCCATTGATGGCATCTTTTGATGGCATCCCTTGGTGGCACCCTTTGGTAGCATCCCTTGATGACATCCTTTGGTGACATCCTCTGATGGCACCCTTTGGTGGAATCCCTTGATGGCACCATTTGGTGGCATCCTTTAATGGCACCCTTTGATGGCATTATGTTTGATCATCATTAACAATATTATTTAAATGAAACTAACATAATTTTGAGAATATAGCAATGGTGTATTATTCTACATTGTTTCATCTTCTTTCTCCATCTTCAGAGTATACTCACTCAAGCATTTCCAACTTTCCAGACTTTGATTTAATTTCTCGTATAAATATAAAAAATATAGTTCACAACAAAATACTCTTTAAGATTTTTTTGGTAACCCGAATGGGTGTGAACTATATACTTAGATAATGATTGAATCGTGCACAAGGTCACTTTCCTTAAAGAGTATTTCAACCATATTCCAAGCCTTTGGGTTACACGAAATCCCTTTGTAGGATAAGACAATCAAAGTCACATTCTTGTTCCAGGCTAAGATACAAGAATAACAAATAGAGTTTTAATGCTTATAAGTGTTTCTTCAAAGATCTTTGATGATCTTCGAACAATGAATCTCTTTTTTTTTTTACTAACTAGTTTCTGATGGTTCTCATGATTCAAATTTTCAATTATATCATTTTCAAATGCCAACAACTCCTTATATAGAGTATGAAAAGTTGCAATGGTTAGCACCAATATTTGCAACTATTAGCACCAACAATTGCAATGGTTGGCCAAAAGTCACAATGATTCTTTACCAAAGGTTTTAATCATCAATGGTTCCAATGGTTTATCACCAAAAGATTGCAATGGATCGTCACTAGTAGTTACAATCAAAACAACTGCATTTGTTCATTTAAACAATTACAATGCTTCACCTTAATGATTGCAAGGATTCATTTAAATAGTTGCAATGATTCACATGATACATTGCATCTAGTCACATAGATAAATAATGATACATTACTTGCAGTCACTTAAATATCCAACAGTGATTTCATTCTACCTCCCCACATTGGATTTCAATATGCATCGCCTCCACCCCCTATGTTTCCAGGATACTAAGGAAAAACTAATTATTTGTTACGTATTACAACACCAATTAATATTTCTATCCATTTTTTTCCATGCTAGTTTAATTCTAACAAAAAAAATTAAGAGAATTTTAAATGCTAATTACAATTGAGCATTGCATATTTGTTTGTTAGATTATTTGGTAGTAGAAGAGATTTTTTAAATGTAACAGAATATTATCAATCCTTTTCTTTGTTAGTGTTTATATAAATTATTATTAAGATCATTTTTTTTGCAAATTTTTATTATGAATTTAATTTATCGACATTTATCTAGAACTTATTACTATTCAGTAAACCATAGTGTTTTTTTTTTTACCTTTTTATCACACGCATGAGAAATACAAGAAAATAAGCATGATTTTGACAGAATTTTCCATAAAAATATTTTTATGTCAGAAATTTCTGGCAAATAAAAATGTGTGCTCAAATTTTTGTTGGTACTTTTCAAATAAAACAAATGCATTTATGTTTTATCATAACTTTTTATAGAAACTAGATACTTGTCCGCGCTACGCGCGGATAATATACTATACTTTTTTATTTTATATTTTAAAATTATTGTATATGATGTCGCATCAAATAATTATAGAACATTTTAATTTTTTTTTTTAAAAAGAATGATAACTTGATATTGTTTTGGATGTTATCCTATTTATTGGTTTTTTTAATCATGGTTTGGTTTGCATATTTGCATGTGATGTCCATGTCAAAGATGAATGATAAGAATGGTTAGTAATTGGTTATATATATTTTAATATAAGTGAAAAAAAATTACTAAAAGGTTACATAATATTTTGAACACAATTTTCTGGTTTTTAAATATACTACATTTTGTGTAACTTTTATTTCTAGATATTTGGTTATTATTTAACCATTTTATGTTAAGAATTTATTAATTCAAATCAAATATAGTGTCTTAGAAAATCTTTATTGTATGCAAAAACTAATGTAATCAATTTTCATAAATTTAGCCACTTTATATATCTTCCTTCTGTTTCAAAATGTAAGTAATTTTAGTTAAAATCATCAATATGAAAAAATTGTTATGTTTCAGAAATATTATTTAATATAGAAATTCAAGCAGTCATTAAAAATTATATTATTGTCTTGGTTTCACAATATTTAATAAGTACAAAATGTATTAAATGTGAAAACTACTTATATTTTGAAACATTTTTTCTCTAAAACTTCTTATAATATGGAACAGAGCGAGTATAAAATATATTTCACTAAATACTTAACACGTAAAGAGTATATTAGCTAATCCAGCATTTTCGTAAAACTGATTGTAGAATATAATTTTGCATGCCATGAAATCTTTAAACTTTAATTTCTTTAAAGTTGTATTTTTATTTTCTACTTAGAATACCATAGTCTTAAAAAATTAAACAGTAAAAATATTAAAGAGAATTTTTACATCAACAATTTAATTATTTTATTTTTTATTCAAAATATAATTTATAATTATCTTAGAGGATAAAAGATTTTAGCAATATTTTTCTTACTCTACTCGTTTAAACACAATTGTCTTTTAATCTCAAATTGTGTTTATTCACAAAGTTGGAAAATGGAATATATAGTTAGCTTCTAAAATTACCGATTGCTATATTTTTAGTACAACGCTTATTTTGGTCATCAACCTAATTAACCCATAAAGATTGGATTATTTTTCTTTGATTTTTTCACACAAGCTGATATGGAACTAAGAGAGTATAAAATATATTTCACTAAATACTTTAACACGTAAAGAGTATATCACCAATACAGCATTTTTGTAAAACCGGTTGTAGAATATAATTTTGCAACCATGAAATCTTTAAACTTTAATTTCTTTAAAGTTTTGTTTTTATTTTCTATTTAGAATACCAGTCTTACAAAATTAAACAATAAAAAATATTAAATAAAATTTTTGCATTAACAATTTATTCAAAATATCTTTTTTTGCACTAAAGATTTTTGCATTAACAATTTTTCCTATTCAAAATATAATGTATAATTATCTTAGAGGATAAAAGCTTTTAACAGTATTTTTCTTACTCTACTTGTTTACCACAATTTTCTTTTAATATCAAATTTTGTTTATTCATAAAGTTGGAAAATGGAATAAATGGTTAGCTTCTAAAATTACCGATTGCTATATTTTTAGTACAACGTTTATTTTGGTCATCAACCTAATTAACCCATAAAGATTGAATTATTTTTCTTTGATTTTTCACATTAATCTTGATTTTCAAACATTTTAACCAAATAGTGATTATTTTTCTTCTAATTAATGTGCACAATGCATCTTAATCTCAAATCTCCGTGTTTGAAAGAAACAAACGAATTAATTTGACATGATGCATCTTCTGATTTAGCATGAATCCGTTCACAGAAGATTTAAAACCAATATAAAATTCAGGGACAGAGAAATCGTAAACCAAAAGAAAAAAAAAATCATATGAAGAGAACTTATTTCAAAAGACACCACGAAAAGTACAATGCTGCAAAAGTATTAGTAACAAAAGAGTTTCAAGAGAGCAGACACTCTGAAAATATTTGTATCAGATAAGGAAAAAAGTTACGGAACAAAATGCAACATAGTCGTAGAGTTTACTCATTATTCTTCCTCGGCCTCTTGAAGCCAAAAATACCAATATTACTCTTTATAATATGAGTTACTTGATGCTCTTTTCCAACGTTATAGTTGGTTTAGGACAAAAGAAAGTGTTAATGTTACTGCTCAACTCTCAATATTCAGTTAACTCAGTTGCTTTGTTTTCGCGTAGGCTTCTTCCCCGCATCCCGAAGTATGTTGAAAGTTTATTTATCCTCATTTTCGTACACGGACATCTGCACACGGCACCTATGTTTAAGAAAATAGATGTTTATGCTACTGAGTCTAGAATGTAGACATGTGAGTGTAATGCACATCACTTTGCAATTCCAATGACAATTTCATTTCTGAATTTAGTACACATCAAAGTAGTTAGGACACGGCTCACTGTAGTTTGGAAATCTTTGCAAACAAAGTAGTACCACTCGTGTCCATGTTCAGATCATCTATTGTGGCAATGCAATCAAAGTAGGCAACCTCAAAATACAAAAACATATGTTAAATCAAGGTTTCATGGGTCATATCATTTCCAACAAAATTATATCACCACCTTAGCGGTTTACTTTTTGACAAAGGTGTTGATCTCAGGCATAGTGAGTGTTTCAACCTTCATCACCTCAACTGCATTGACAGAAGAGGCAGCAGCAAGATTCTCAGAACGGAGTACATGTAATTAATGAGGCATAGATATAGGATTCAAAGTATTTGAAACCAAAGAACTAACCAAACTAAATACTCTTTGGTGGGATCCACTTCATGGGCTAAGAAAACTCTAGAAGATGACATCGAGCTTAGGGAGACCATGCAAGTGTGGACGCATCAGACACATAGAAACAAAGACAACACTGGTCTAAGGTCTTAGGAGAAACATTACTTTAAGGTCTGCAACTCCACTTTAACTACGAATTTTAAGACTTTCCTAATGATAGAGTTTAAAGAAGTATTTTAATATGCGGTTAAATTTCAGTGAAAATTTTAGTTCCATCTTAGGGCTAGGAAACTCTTGTTTTGAAAGTTTATATAATATTATAAATAACACATACACTTTGTTTCCAATCTATTAAAAAGCTCTTTGTATAATGCATTGCTCATTCGTTCAAGTGTTTTGTAATCATAAAATATTGGGGGTGATTGGTTGGGTTGTAAGTGCTGACTTTAGCTTTAATTTTTATCTACAGTACTTAAATCACCAATCATGATTTATCTTATTTTTTAAAGTTACAACAAAAAACTAAAAAAATGGTTGTAAAATCCTTATTTTCTAAAGCCACATTTTTTTGCTGTAGAAAATATGTTGCTGTAGCAATAGATTTTAAAGCTACATCTTTTACAGCTAAATCAAAAAATGCTACAGACTATTTTCTACCGTAAAACTTTTACAGCTACAGTTCAACCAATCATCCCCATTGTCTTCATTGTAAATCAATTATTAAAGTTATGGTTGTAAAATTTAAAAGGGAGGAGGATTATGTGTTGTTCCTATCAATTTATGTAACTTGAATAATAATGATGATAACAAGTTATATTTGATTAGACACAAATTTATAATTAAATAACACTTGACACAAGTTGAACATAACAAAGTTTAAACATATTACACATTTAATAGCACATAAGTTCATAAAATAAGAAGAAATAAGTTTAAAAATCTGACATTTCAAGTTTAATTATCAATAAAATCTTAATATCCGTTTTATATATGAATAAATTGCAAGTTAAAAAAAAAAAAAAAACGGAGAAGATTTCTTAAGAAGTCTGCTCTCATTAGCTGCAAACATAAATAAACAAGAATACTTCTAACCAGTTAAGTTATAATTTTATTCAGATGCTCAAATATTGACAAATACACATCAATTAACAAACAAAAATAAGAAATTTATTTTAAATATGGAGAAAACGTAAGTTTATGAAAACTAACATAGAAGTTTTCTCATGGCAGAACTCAAGAAGTCTTCTCACAGCAGATTTTTTAAGAAGTCTTCTATCCTTAACAAGAAACACAAAAACCATGAATATTGCTAACCTCATACTTATAACTAAGTTATGAATAAGGAGCTCTGTTATTGACAAATACACATGAATTAACAAAATAAAATCTTAAAATTTCACTTAAAAGTTGGAGAAAATGCAAGTTTTACAAAAATCAACAGAGAAAACTTCTTGAGAAATCTTCTTCCAGCATACTTCTCCAGAAGTCTTATGTTTATGTTATTTTTGCAATTATAAATATACAAAGGAGACTCTTAAGAAATATGCTCAGTTAGACTTCTTAAGAAGTTTTCCTTTCGGATTACTTTTGTATTCAAATTTATTTTCCATCTTTGACAAGCAGGTTAGTTTTGAAATTAATCAAAATTTTGCAAAATTTTTTTTGTCATTTTTAAAGTCTTCTTACAGTCATATGAAGTCTCTGAATTATGTGACTGTCATATGACTGTAAAAGAGTTCTCGAGAAGTCTTCTGGTAGAAGAATACTTGAGAAGTTTTTTTTTGGAAAATTAAATTTTTGCAAAATTTCGGTCAGTTGTAAACCTAATTTTCTTATCAAGAATACTTCTTGAGAAGTCTACTTGATTTTTTCTCATCGGGAAAATTTAGAATACTTCTATAAAAACACACACAAAATAGTCAATTGCAAAACCAAATTATGCATTGAGCAGAAGAATTCTTTAGAAGTTTTCTTCCCAAAATACAGATCTGAAAAATTCAAATATCATTCTTAAATTTAGTGAGATTCATGTTTAGCTTCTCCAAGAACACATAGTTTCTTAACTAAGTTATCGTTCTTGACCAAGAATCATGAACTTGAGTAACCGCAGTAAGCTTAGAACTTCTGAAATGAAAAGGTTGGGATTTTGGGATGACTTGAGAAAGAAATTGAAAGAAATATTGTTTGTGTGTGGGAGAAATGGGGATGTGAAAATGTATATGTCTATTTTTATGTGCATGTAGAGATCAGTTTTGTTTGTTAACGGTGGTTGATATATTGATTATAATGACAATTTGGTGAATAAGTGATGAAGAAGAAGATGTATGAGTAAAATAAACAATGAGCGGATGTTTTTTCAAACTTTTAAATTTTTAAATTTTTGTATATTTTTTATTTCTTACCAACTCAGGGATAACTCAAAATTGATTTACATGCCTTAAAAGAGACTATATATCTTACAAAATTTCCATAAAATATATCAAAATTAATTTACATGTTGTAAAAGTGAAAATACATATCTTTAAAAGAGAAGTCACAACTTCTCTTCATGTGTGATATTTTAAAAATGGACCTTTCTTAGAAAATAATGTTTCATTTATATCTTAATAACATTTTATATAACTTAATTACAATATCTTTTGATATCTTTTCTTTTATTTATAATAAAATAAATATTTAATTCTAACAAAATCTTTTAGAATCTTTTTTTAAAAATATATTAGATTTTAAAAAATAAATAGATATCAGTTCATTGTAATTAGAAAAGGACACAAGTGAAATTTATTCACAAGTAAAGTCGAGTTAGATAAAAATAGGAAAATGTTTTTGTTAGATTTGTGTTTCACTTAATGTTGGAATATGTGAATTGTTTTTATTAGTTTGTGTTAAAAATGAATGACATAAATTGTAATGTTATATGATAGACATATTTAAAGCTATGATTTATATGTTGTCAAAACGGGCTAGCATAGTACACTATATAATACATGTATACAAATTAGCATATCTTAATTTATATATATATATATATATACACACAACAATTTATTATTTAAAATTAATAAGTATAAATAATGAACATGTGGTTGACAAAAAACAATAAATAAATATTTAAACATACAAATATATGAAATTAAACACCCACTCGGTTGAGTGGGTCAAAATCTACTTTAGGAGTTAACACTTCAGTTTTAATAAGATAAATAGATAGATAGATATACACTTATCTTTTAAAATTTAATAAATATTTTTTTGATTTTCCTAGTTAATGGATATTTGGTTAGTAAATATACTATATAAGAAACTTGATTGTCACGTTTTAATATACAAACTAGATTTTGATCCGTGCTTGGGAAGCGCGAGTTTTGTTTTCGTTGTAACAAAATGTATCAAATGATTAGATTTGTATTATAAGATAGTTTATGTTTTAATGTGATGTATATTTAACCTTTTAGTTGGGTCTTTTCATTGAGTTATGTATGATCGAGTCAGTTTGTGGTTGAACAGAGAATTCGAAAATTAAGTGTTGTGAGAGTATGAAGAATTAAAACACATATTAGATGGTCCATTAAAACAAAACTTGGATGGGTCCATAGCCCATAAAAGTCCCAAAATTGAAAAGGCCCAAAATTTTATTACAAATTTGTAGTTAAATCCAATAAAAATGATCATTAGATTTTTGCATGCAGAAAAGAATTCGAAAAGAGTAATCATTGTTTGACGTGGATAAACGTAAAATGTCAAATCATTATGTCTTGGAAAGAACATCTTAGAAAGATCTTTATAAAAGAATCGTTTTGGAAGATGAGATATATGTCAATCATATCAGAAGTACAATTCGGAATTATCAAAACAAAATCATAACAAACTTCATTATAAAATTAAGATTAATAAATAAGAAAAAGATTTATTCAGAGAAAAGATATATTCAGAGAAAAATCGAAAAGTTGTTTAATTAAGAGAAAATATATATTCAGTATCTAAGCATTAAACTTCTAAAAAACAGAAAAATCTTTATAACATAATCTATAATAATAATAAATATAACTAAAACCATTATTTCTAAACAAATATAATCCTAAAACGCCTAAAAGATGAGTAAATCAAACAATAAATAAACAAATAAGGGTAGATCAAGCAATATTAAACATTAATAAAAAAGTTTTAAACAACCAGTATATAGTGTTCAAATTAAAAAAAAAAATATTAAACATAAACTTAAAAACTTAAGTTTGAGATTGAGATTTGTTAGATGTTCAGTCATACATCATTGGCTCACCCAACTTGAACCAATCGATAGTAGGAACCTGAACATCTTGAAGCTTGGCTTCGACAAGGACCAGCTCGAACTCTTTCATCATCTTCTCATGGTACATGGAAAAAGACCTTCACATTCATCAAGGAACTCAAGTTTTGCCTCAATGGGAACCTTATTGAGTTCCTCCTGGTGCCTTGCCTCAATAGCTTTACTCTGGTCACGATACATCAACAGCATAGCCCTATAACGCTGCATGGTCTCAAACCTGCCCCTCTCGTAAGCCTCCTTCACCGTTTCCCCTTCTTCCTCGATCATGTAACCTTTCATTTTTAGATCCTTGTTATCTGCCATTGAGATACTTCTCAATGTTCAAGAAAGAAAATATTAATTTTAGGAAACAAAATATAACAAATATGGAAATATAATAAACCATAAATATTTATTATGTTAGATGTAAGATCTAACATAAATTAACATAAAATATTTGTAACCCCAAAATATCTTCTATATTTATATCCTCTAAATTTAAAACACTTATAAAATATTCAGAGAATGGAACCTAAAACCGTAACTAATACTCTAACCCTAGAATGACAATATTCAATAAAAATGAGCAAAGAACCTAGCGACGTTTACTCCAGGCAGATGGTTCGAGACAGAACAACATCTCTTATATGCAAAAGGATAGAAAATATAAAGAAAGAAAATACCATTTTCCGATGAGAGAGAGTAAGATAAAGAGATATTATGGTTATTGTAGACAATTGAAGAGTCTTATATATATAAGAACTAAACCTAAACATTAGTGAGCCTAAAGGCTTAACATAAATAGGTAAGAAGACTAATAGTCCAAAATATATTAATAATTATGGAGCCCAACATAATTGCTTTGAAAAATTGCATCTATTTTTGAAAATGGATTAGATTAAAATTAATATGATTCGGTTAAATGCATGATTGTGTTCATTATGTGATTCTGTATATATAGAATGATTTGGTAGTTAAAATGTTATTATAAAATAATGTTTTCATATTGATAACTACTCAAATATTACTCTAAATCACCCTAAATCTTTCGGTTATCTAAATCAAACATTTATCTAAACCGCACCTAAAATATAAAAAATTAATCACAACAATCAAATAATAAAGATATACATGAACATAGATAGCCGAATAACATAAAAATCATTAGGTTCAGTTTAATACATCAAAATATTAAAAAAAAAAACAGGTTTTGTAAACCAGAACAACAGTTAAAAGGTTCATAGCCGCAACACCTTCAAACATAAGAGATGAGGATATAGATCACTTAACGCCATATTTGTGGCTCTCCTAGCATTTCCCAATCGAGATTGGAAACCTTCACATCAGAAAGACGGGCATGAGCAAGAGCAAGTTCCGTTTCCAACTTGTCCTTCACATGGTTCATAAAACCATCGTTGAAGAGGTCTTCAAAGAGTTCAAGTTTACCAGCAATGCGATACACCTCCACCTCAGCATCATAATTCGCAACGACGGCTTCATGGAACCTCCTGTACATGTTAAGAATCCTTCGGTAATGATTAGTCCTATCATTCATTCCAGACGTGTAAGCCTCTTGTAACATTGATCCATGAAACTGGTTGGCAGCCATACTTAAATCGTGATCTGCATGTTCATATAAATGGAAATTTTGTTAGAAAAAAGATGATGTATAACACCAACAAAACATTTAATTCTCAATGAAGACATTAAAAGAGAATATATATGAAAGATAACCATCAGTCATGACAGAAAACTTAACCAACCTATGGTAGATCTTATTAACTCTCTAGAACTGATCATGCATGTTGTTATGCTGCTATAATCATATACAAAATAAACAACATGTTTGGTTCAAAAATGAGAGATCTAAACAAATAGGAAACAAAGTTTGATTCCATATGAAACCGAGGACAAATCCTTCATCTACATGCAATGATAAAAACTAAGAAAAATATATCTTACAAAGCGTTTTCTTCTGGTTTACTGAGAGAAAACCAAAGAGAAAGACATTTTGATAGGAGACGGTAGAGATTCCACTTTATAGTTCCAGACTAAAAAAAGAGCTTTCTAGAGTTGCAACTCTTCATTTAATGACCTATATTTTTTTGTCGAAATTAAATGTATTTGCCATTATTGAGTTTTTATTTTTGCACGTTACCAATATTAAATAGAAAAACTTTAAATATTTTAAAATCTAGCATATTATGTGAATCTATGCCATATATATTGTTGTGAAATATATGTTCTTGGTATTATGGAAATAGTATTGATATAGAATGATTAGTCTCATCTTGTGAAAATCTACAGTTATCTCTTATGTGTGATCTCTTATGTATGATATTTTGAAAATGAGATTTCATATCTAAAATCGTAACAAACTGACTAATGACAATACATATATAATGTATTTTTATAATTAATGAAAAAAATATATTAACTGAAAATATAATTCTGATTCATTCTTGTTACACCAAGTATTTATTATTTGGTAGTTTTCTGTTTCAAAATGGTCAAATGTATAAATAAATTTTCCCTTATTATATCATAGTATATCAATATGTTTTATACAAAATTAAATATTTTTTCATATAAATAGATGAGTCAATAAATCGTCAAGAAAAAAGCAAATATTATTAAAAATGAAAACTATTGGGTGAAAACAAAACCCAATAAGTCCCAAAAACAGTTGACAAGAATAAAGTGTCTTACAATAACAAACTTAAACGGAAATGAAATGAGGATTATGAAAAATAAATCAAAACATAAACATGAGCTTCTTTCAACGGATCCAATGTTATCAATGTGGGATTCTCCATTTTAATCGGCTTGATATACGACTTTTTAGAGGTAGAAAGAAGCTCGGGTGCTTCCTTATCGTCTACTTTGCGCTTGGAAGAAGGAGTACAAACAATGTCATCACTCATACCTTCAAGATACATGGGATCCTACAGATTAAGGCCATATGATAAATATTAAAATACTTTTACGATTTGTAATCTCAATAAGACATTGATAATAATTTACCTCGATTGTTTGGGTTGGATGGGAAAAAGTTTCCGATATCTCACTTGTCATTAGCATACGTAGAATTTTCCAGACCTTCCCAACTTTGTAGCAGCCACCCGAAGCTGAGTCTTTCTGAACGTAGACTCCAAACATAAAAGTTTGTCCAATCAACTTTGTAATTGAATCGGGAAAAGGATCATCGTCTTCAATCTGTCAAGTTAAATATTTGATATAGTATTATTCATCACCCAATATGTAATAGAAATGATAAAGTTGAGAAGTACTAACTTCTTCACAAGAACCGTTTAGTAGAGTAGCAGCAGACTCGGAAATAACCACTACAACAAATATGGTTTTTCATAGCACACGGATAACGCTATTATATGGTATCCATAGCGGTTTTATAAATGCTATGAAATCGACCGCTATAATAGAGTCCCTATATACGATAGCGCTTTCGGAGGACGCTATCGTAGACTAGCCTTTAATAGCGTTTTGCTAATGCTGTGTTACGGTTATTTATTACACACTATTTATGCTATAGGAAATTATATAACAGCTGTATTTTTTTTGTTGTATTAAACCTTTTAATAGCAATTATTTAGTGCTGTTGTAAATTATGTAATAACATTTTTTTGTTGCTATATATTTTTGAAAAATAGCTATATTCTGTAGCCATCAATTACATTGTCGTAGCCTTAAATTGGTGCTACTTGATGATGTGTTGCAGCAGTGGTATTGAGTTATGTATATATGATTTATAGCTTTTTTTTTGTGATATCTAGTGAGTGTATCATAACATATTTCATATGTTATTTCGCCCAATAAAATAGATTTTACAAATACAATAAATGGTACACAAAATGCTCAAAAATAAATAAACAAAGACTGAAACTTCATAATAGAAATACCATATCATAAGTAAGTTCAAAAGTAAGAACACAAGTGTCATTTGCACTAAGTACCATAAGTTCATAAGTTCTAAAGCAATGAAAAGAGAAGACCATACGTTCCTATTCATCCTCACATGATGACAACTTTGTCTTCAGGCCACGCTATAGTGGTACCA
This sequence comes from Eruca vesicaria subsp. sativa, assembly GCA_932364175.1. NCBI lineage: Eukaryota > Viridiplantae > Streptophyta > Magnoliopsida > Brassicales > Brassicaceae > Eruca > Eruca vesicaria. The sequence continues at coordinate 14,148 of CAKOAT010117599.1, read as the reverse complement.
ATAGCATCCTCCATACACTCGATTGCAGATGTAGGCCTCCAAACCATGGCATCATCCACCTTGACTACATCAACCCACACACGAACAGCATTTTTCCCCAAAGGAACAAAATGCACTAACTGTTTTGGGTTGTTTGAAGACCAGCGTCCTTCTGCAACAACAACTTTCTGACCGGTAATGTCTAGCAGTTTGCATTTCTGACTTTCTTTCACAATCTGTGTATGAGAATGATGTCCATTAGTATAAGACATAGGAAAGCATTACCAACTTTATTAGATATATCAACACTACTTACCTTCCGAGAGCTTGAAGGAGTTTGTGCCACTGGTTTTGAAATCTTAGCAGGAGCCGGTGGAGTGTGTAGTTGTGAGTGCCTAAGAGGAGATGCTGTAGCTGGTGACTCAATGTCGAATAAAACTCTGCTGACAGGCCATGCTACATACGACTTCAAACAATCACCAAGGTTTGAGTGTTTTTCTGTTGGCCTCCAAAGAAAAGTCTGAGGTAACGTGACCGCATCTACATATACTTTCACAGCATTTGGTCCAAGAGGAAGGCCATCCACGAAGGCTTTGGGATCACGACTCTCCAAACGACCTTCAGCAACTGTTTCTTCATCCTGTGTTAACCAATGTAGAAGTTTGCAGTTGTTCTTCTCTACTGTCTCAGGGCTCTGTCAAAACAATAAATTCATCATTGGAAATACATTACTAGATTTTAGAAAACAGAAACTTAGACACCAAAATGAGATGAGGACTGAAAACCTTACTTTACCAAGAATGTCATCTGGATCGATCTCCTCCTCAAGAACAAGAAGAGAATCTTGAGGCCACGCAACTGTTTCTCCTACAGCCTGACAAATAGTGTAAATTTTCGGTGCCGGTCTCCAAAGAAATGCATCTACTTCAATAGCCGTCTCAACTACCACCTTAACTGAATTAGGGTCCAGTGGCACATTGTTAACAAACTCCATTTCATCAGAAGAGAGAAAACGACCCTCGGCTACTTTGCATTCCTTGTCACACCAATCATATAGGATACACTTAGGCTGCGGTGTCCTATTATTCGTCACACTCTACAAAGATTAATCAACACAACAGTTACATTCTGTTCAAGCTAGTTGAGCATGAATACGATTTGCACAAGTACTTACTCTTGGTGCTGAATTCTCACCCTCTTCCGAGTCTGGCCTCTGTAAGTAGGAAAAAAAAAAAGTTACCATTTTAAAAAGGAACATAATAATCAGAGGAGAGTTGCTCTGAAACACTTACTCGACTATTCATTTTAGCAAGAGTCTCTTGCAACTCTTGGACCTGCTGCTTCAACTGATTTTTTGTCTGTTGCATTTCAGTCACATACTTGTTCTTCACTTCGAAAAAAGCCAGTTTGCTTACACTCATTCCTCTACCCATAGCCCTCAATCGTCCAAGATTGTCAGGTCCCAATATCATAGTAAGAGTATCTTGTTTTGGGTTTGATGATGATGATCCATGATGGTCAGACCGAATAAACTCATTAGCCTTTTCCTGTCACATGTTAATAATTTTTAGTGAGATTTTAACTATAAATTTAAACATCAAAAATGAATAAGAGAAAAACATAAGAATTACTATTTTGTCAGCAGCATCTGTGTTTACTGCAGTGCCATCCTTTTTAGTTCGTGACTTCACCCACACATTCAGTCTCGTCACTTCAGTGCCATCCTTTTTCTGCATAATGATTCAGGTTTATGATTCAGGAACAAAACAATTTCAATAAAATTCCAACAAATGCACCAATCATCAGGCTCGTGTATNAGCATCTGTGTTTACTGCAGTGCCATCCTTTTTAGTTCGTGACTTCACCCACACATTCAGTCTCGTCACTTCAGTGCCATCCTTTTTCTGCATAATGATTCAGGTTTATGATTCAGGAACAAAACAATTTCAATAAAATTCCAACAAATGCACCAATCATCAGGCTCGTGTATATTCAATATATATACTTACTAAATCTTCTGCCAATCTAACCATTCCTTTACGGCTACATGTGTGAGGAATCTGCTTACGTCTTCTTTCCTTGTACGATTTCCTAACAGCCTATATAGAAGTGTTAGAAAACAGATGTAAGATAATATAACTAATTAAAATGTCATACCTTGAACTCTTTACTAGTCTTCTCCTTCACAAACTTCCTCCACTCTGCAAGTTGAATATTATCTGGCCTCAACTTCAAACGCTCTGTGTGATTTTCAGCATTCAGAATTTGATTAACCAAGCATGATTTAGAGGCCCTCCATATGCATCCCATCTGTTTCATAACTGCCGCTTTCTCGTACTCTCCATCCACTTCAAAACGTTACTACAAGAACAATAAAAATTGTAAGGCAGAGTACGAAAATTTATTTATAGTGTTAACAGAAACAGATTACCTGAACAGATTTCCATAAAACAGTTTTCCGGTCCTCGCCTATTTTTCTCCAATCATCTATCACCACAGGAACATGTTCCCTCACCAAGGGACCTAAGTACGAAGAGAGCTTAACTGATCCTTCTCCACAGGGTTCTCCAAATTCAGTGAAATCCACCTTGATCCGTGCATTAGGATCTCTTGTAATATCTTTCATCTTAGTTGGTCCTCTTCGTTTTTTAGTCTTGGGCTCAACAGTATCAGTACCCTCATCAGTAGATTTAGCACCCTCGTCATGAGCCTTTGCACCTTCGGATTCTTTCTCTTGTGTGTCTTGAGGCTGCGATTCCTGCACTGTTTCATGAGGATCCGATTCCTCCTGTGTGTCCCGAGGCTGCATTTCCTGCTGTGTGTCCTAAGGCTGCATCTCCTGCTGTGTGTCATGAGGCTGCATCTCCTGCTGTGTGTCTTCAGGCTGTGATCCCTCTATCTGCTTCTCATGCTGCGTTTCCTCAGTGTATATGGTGCCTATAAATTCAGGCACATCATCTTGCACAATCATCTTCCTTTTCTTTGATCCCCTTTTTCCTTTTCCCATGGCTTTCCTGCAATCAACTCAAGAGAAACTCAAAAAAATTAATCCAATGTCAAACCAACTCAACACTATATGCAAACACAAATAAATATAGCTAGGTAATCAGTGAAATCAAACATAAATTGAATTGGAAAGTAACCAACTAAAATGTCATGGAAAACCCCAAAAAAAAAAAATCAATGAAATCAAACGTATATTCCTTCACAATCATCTCTGACATTCTCAGCCTCATCTGATATGTCTTCCAGACACATATCTATATCCGAAGGCAGTGGTCCTACATCTGCATGTCCATCTTCAGGTTTCTCATCACTGTATCTTCTACATGGACCCTTCATAACTACATACCAACTCGATTCATCCNAAAAAAAAAAAATCAATGAAATCAAACGTATATTCCTTCACAATCATCTCTGACATTCTCAGCCTCATCTGATATGTCTTCCAGACACATATCTATATCCGAAGGCAGTGGTCCTACATCTGCATGTCCATCTTCAGGTTTCTCATCACTGTATCTTCTACATGGACCCTTCATAACTACATACCAACTCGATTCATCCGTGTCCCTTGAGTAAAAAATTTGTCTCGCTTGAGATGCTAAAATGAATGGATCCTTTGCAAAGGATATGTGGCTGTGATTAAAATTAACCAGTGTAAAGCCATCCTCCACCTTCACACCGTTACCTTTAACTGCCCACTCACACCTGAATATTGGGACGTAGAAGCCATTGTAGTCTAGTAATATAATATCAACTACTCTCCCATAGTAGGATACAACATCGACCACCTGAGCTGTGTCCCTTGCACTAGACCTACACATTGCTGTTGCCTCATAGTAAACACCACTATTCTGACTTAGCCTATGCACCACATTTGTGTGAAATCGTAGCCCATTCACAATGTAGCCTGTGTAAGATCTGGCTATACTACGAGGACCATAAGCCATCCACTTCAGAGTGTCTTCCTCATCAGGTGAATCAATAGATATTTAAAATTTATTCCATAAAAAAATTATCAGCTACACAACATGGCATAAAATCGAATTAAAACATATATAGTACTACCAGACCTGTTGCTTTAGCCACGCTGCAAATTTTTCAGTGTGCATACGCCATAAAAAAGTTGCATCCCTTTGACATCTACTATTTGAGTCTTGTAGATGTTGTAAATGAGCACTTGCAAATGGAANATTATCAGCTACACAACATGGCATAAAATCGAATTAAAACATATATAGTACTACCAGACCTGTTGCTTTAGCCACGCTGCAAATTTTTCAGTGTGCATACGCCATAAAAAAGTTGCATCCCTTTGACATCTACTATTTGAGTCTTGTAGATGTTGTAAATGAGCACTTGCAAATGGAAAAAGCAAACCTCAACACTGGAGTCTTATAAAACTCACAATCAATACTACTATATGTACTAAGAGAAACTTACTCAACATATGGATCCACCATGGCCGTGTTCTGTATTACAGCAAGATGAGCTATTTTCAACTCTGCTTCTGAAAATTGGAATGAGCGGGCGGCTGATATAGGACGACCTTCGAGGATGGACTTACTCTCATACGTAGGCAGCTCGCCTAAAGACGAGTTCAGCTATCCCCCCTTCCAAAGCGGGGGGGGGGGGGGAGTGGGTGAGTATACGAGTATTCGTATACTTCCGAAATTTTTTACAAAATTTCTTTTAGCTTTGTAATCGAAAAATTTTCGAAATTTTTAATAAAGACAAAGTTAGAATATCTCTGCTACCATCGAAAAACGCAAATCCGGAAAATCGCTTCCGCATTAACAACTACTCAATCATTTTTATAAAAATTCGCATATCAAAATATTTTCGGAAAGAACGGGCGAGACGTCGCCTAAATTCTCAAAGAAAAAATATTTCCCCAAAGTCTGTCCGCGAATATAAAAACACGAACGCTCGGCGATTGGCCCCGTCGAGCACGCTATCCGTCCTAAACAAACGCACCGACCTATCGGTCCGCATAGATCCGACGAGGATAAAATAGCGCGCTATAAAAGAAATCCAAATTTTTGGTCAGCACTTCCGGGCAACTTAGAAATTGTTCCCGGTGAGATGCTCGGTTCCAACCAGACGAATCGTATAAGCTGAGAACCTATCGCGGATTCTAAATCAGTATGGAATCAGGTTAAAATCGCAACGGGCAAAACGAAAGCCGATTAGTCATCGCACAGCCCCAATCCGAAAGTAAACCTAGGTCTTGCCCTAAACCCAGCACACTGGTCGCTAATGTCTCAAGGCATGAATCGAGATCCTAAAGGCATGTCTCTTCGCCCACATCTAAACACTCGCGAAAAACGAAATCTCCCGAGTTAACGAATCGGACGATTTACACCGAAGAGTTAGGTACGAGATGACAACTCGTATTCTTTCCTCTACATATAACATAAAAAACGAGTTTCATACTTAGAAAATATTTTCTTATTAAAAGCATCCGAATACACACCGCCCAGCGGTAGAGATTAAAAGCCACCAACGGCCAGTCCCGGAAAAACAACGACAAAATCGAAAAAACTAAGAACATCACACATCAAAGTCATCAAACGCAGGTTGATCGACTTCACCATCTACATCCGAAATCCCAGGACCGACTTCAACCGAATCCGGCGACACCACAACGGGATTCCATTGATCCCACATGCGCGCCTTAAGGTCGAAAAATTCGGACTGCATATCTCTTTCCCGATTCAAATTTTCCCATCGCACGAGGGATTCCTTAGCAAACGAATACCCTTCATTCTGAGTCGGGGATAACCCATGAACAATCCCGCGACATTCGCGATAATCACCATGCGCCCGTTGAACAGCTTCCGCATCCGAATAACCGGTTGCAAATCGCTCGCGACGAACCTTCATCTCCTCGGCAACCTCTCGTTTGCCCGCACGACGAGCACGACGAATCCTTTGGTCAGAAATCTCCTTGGCACGACGAGACCTGGTCGCGCATTCATCCCTCACGCGAGCAACCTCCCTCGCAACCATTTCTCGGCTTGGTTGGCCTCGACCTCTGCCCGAAGACGAGCAACTTCCTTTTCGGCCATGTTCGCTCGAAACTCGGCAAGGCGAGCCTCAGAAGTACGGTTGTCCAGGGCTCGGCTCATGATAAGGAAACCCTACCAAAGAGAAGAATTAAGCCATGTCATAAAAAAACTGCTCGAAAAAGAAAACAATAAACGCACGTACCTCCTTTGCTATCTCAGACCCCCTAACAAGCTCTGGAACTTGATCATGGTCAATGTCCGGAAAATGGGAGGTCGATGACCCGCCCGCCTTCGTCCAGAAGCCATCTTCCGCCTGACTATCAAGAAAATCCTTGAGAATATTATCAGGAGAAGTCGCGCGCTCAGAGTCATCGTCTTCAATTACCGGATTTTTATCCCTTCGGAAGCGTGATTTGCCACTCCCCATCGAGGGAACATGCGGAATGAACTCTCCGATAAATGAATCTTCTTCGTAAATCGGAGAATTCGCAAAAAGTCGAGATCGGAAGAGGGCAACCGCTTGACGGACACGTTGCGGAGAAAAACTGCACCAACCAACTTCACCACGTCTGAGAGAAGTGGTGATGTCCAAAAGATCCTCGGGACACGGAGGCAAAGGATTGTTCACTGCGGAAAAACAGAAAGTCATCTTAAAAAAAAAAAATAATAATAATAAGGGTTCGTGTGAATTCGAGTCGTATACCTCTCCGACCCCACGTGGTCGTAAATAGCGGAATGCCACCCTCCTCGACCGACGCACCGTCAATACGAACATAGAAGAAATTCTTCTTCCAAGAAGTAGAAGGCGTTGGGCAGCCCGTAACAACTTCATCACGAGGGCTTAGAGTGATCCTCCGCGATTACCCTGTAAGCTTTAACAGACCCTCGAGATGATCGACGGTAAGGGTGATTCCCAGCTCTTAACTCAGCGTCAAAAGACCAACGAGTTGCTTTAAACTTGGAGGAGTCAATTGACTAATCGACAGTCCCAGCCTATGAAGGTAATGCACAATGACTTCCGGAATCGGAAACCACAGGTGGCATTGTTGCAAGAAAAAGTTGTAACATGTGAAAAAACCGTCAGGCGCATCCTCGTCGCTCTCCCGGGCGAGTGGGGAACGAAACTCAACGGCCTCTGGAACTCGGCAGAATTCACGCATGTAATAGATGCTGTTAAAAAGCGTCAAACTCGGACGTCCGGAAATTTGATCAACGTCCGACAAAGCTGGAACCCAAGTTCCAGGCCTAGCTGACCCCGACTTGTTTCGATCGCCCAAAAAGCCTCAAGGTCCGCCGGATCGACTAACGGGGATGAATACTCTTCTTTCAGAGCCAAGGCTGGAGGCTGCGAACTCGTTCCCTCAGAATTGTGAAAATTGGAACTAGTTGAGGAACGAGTCTTTCTTCCTGAAAACATGTTTGAAGATCTTCAGAGAAAGTGAAGAGAAAAATTTCTTGAACAAGTTGTAAAAGATGGAGTAAAGAATTCAAAATTTTACTCCATATACTTATAGGGAAGAATTTTACTATTCACCTTTGGACTTTTGGCCATTAAAGTTCCGCCCAATTCCACCAAACTCGCCAAACGAGCTCAATCCACTCGCAAGAATCTCACAATTCTTACGAGCTGGGGGGCTAACTGTTGGGGTCAAAATCGGTACGACGGAATTAATAACCAAAACTCCCCTCGAAAATACTAAAGGAACAGTTTTATAAAACCCGAGGAATAGTTTTATAAAACTCAAAGTCATTTATAAAACTCGCAGACCGTTTTATAAAACTCGAAAGGCCGTTTTATAAAACTCGAGAATCGTTTTATAAGACTCGAGAATCGTTTTATAAAACTCGAGAATCGTTTTATAAAACTCGAAGATCGTTTTATAAAACTCGAAGATCGTTTTATAAAACTCGAGGATCGTCTTATAAAACTCGAGAATCGTTTTATAAAACTCGAGAATCGTTTTATAAAACTCGAAGATCGTTTTATAAAACTCGAGGATCGTTTTATAAAACTCGAGAACCGTTTTATAAAACTCGAGAATCGTTTTATAAAACTCGAGAATCGTTTTATAAAACTCGAGAATCGTTTTATAAAACACGAAGGATTGTTTTATAAAACTCGAGAATCGTTTTATAAAACTCGAAGAATCGTTTTATAAAACTCGAGAATCGTTTTATAAAACTTGAGAATCGTTTTATAAAACTCGAGAAATCGTTTTATAAAACTCGAGAATCGTTTTATAAAACTCGAGAAATCGTTTTATAAAACTGGAGAAATCGTTTGATAACGCTCGAAGATCGTTTTATAAAACTCGAAGATCGTTTTATGAAATCCGAAGATCGTTTTATAAAACTCGAGAATCGTTTTACGAAATCTTGAAAAAACCGAAACAGCCGTAAAACGCGACCTAGTCGCAACTAGTTCGCCCATGGGCGAACTAAGAGATACCCATCAAGTTCGCCCATCGGCAAACTAAGCCGGCCCAGCTTAGTTCGCCGATGGGCGAACTACGAAGTGATCAACTAGTTCGCCCATCGGCGAACTAAGCCGGCCCGGCTTAGTTTGCCGATGGGCGAACTAGGAAATGCTTGACTAGTTCGCCCATGGGCGAACTAGAGACTTCCCGGATACTCCGCGTCTCGATCTCCCGCATTCCCGATTCGAAACTTACATCTTTCGACAAGGTCACGTTCTAAACTACGGCTGAAACATCTCCCGTTCCATCTCGATCCGACTTACCGTTCGAGTTTTACGATAAACCGTAAAACTTCGCTTTCTCAGAAATAACTCGAGGAAATCGTATAAAACGGCAACGGTTAAACGAAACACCGAACATTGCCTAAACTATACGATTTATTCGAGATTTCTCGTTAAAATCATAAAAACGCGTTTTTAATAAAAAACGCCGAGTAAGTCGTAAAAACGTGGTTTTAATAAAAAGTCGAGTAAATCGTAAAACCTTGCGATTAACTCGAGTAATTTATTAAAAACGACGTCAGATCAGGAAACGATCCCGTAAAAAGTCGGAAAACGGATTTATCGCAGAACGGCCCGGAAGGACCTAGAACGCAATAAAAACCCATCTTGCGATTTCAATGGAATCCGCAGATTTGATAACGTTTTGACGGTTTACTCGCAGAAAGAAAATATAGTCAAGTTTAAAGATAAAAGGAAGGTTTGAAGAAAAATAGAAGATTTCCGCGGAAGAAAATGAAGGATCGAGAAGAATGGAAAATTCCCGATTTAGTCAAATCTGGGCGAAATGGAAAGATCGGATAGCCAAGGCGAGGAATATATAAATAGGAGGTCTAGGGCAGAAGCAACACACACGAAATTTAGAGCTCTCACCACCAAAACTAGCATTTAGGAATCTTTCCGTTTTTCTGTTAGCGAGCCACGTCTCAATAAGGGTTTTCTGTTCTTAAGTTTTCGGCTGCTCTCTTTGTACCAGTTCAACGCAGATTCGGAATAAAAACCTCTTTGCTCTTGATTTTCATTTATCTTTTAATAATTCTAAGTTTTCTCGTTATCTTAATCTTCGTTGTGCGGTTCTGCAGATAGCCGGTTCCTCTGGAAACTTAGGGTTTTTCCAAAGTTTCCTTTTTTACGATTATTTGACAGTAGGTGGAAATCGCAACCACAGTACTTAGGGATCGAATCCACAGGGAACTAAGGAATACAATAGATATAATTTAAATGATTATGCTAGGTTGAAAAGGTTTTAACTAGTAAAGTTGTAGTTTATAAGCAATGGTAAGTTGCTTAAGAGAATGGATTCAGGTTTGAAACAATAAAAGAAAATAGTTAGATTCAAGGTTGCTATTCAGATAATCAGGATTATAATGCTACAGATGTTTTAATGAATTGCTTGCAAGATATATGAGAACTTTGATTCTTAGATAGATCTAATAGAAGTCGCTAAAAAGACACATCCATTGATCTTATTGCCAGCAATATCGACCGATGTTTTGACAGCGATATCGGACGATATGGGTTGCTGTCGATCGATGACTCTATATGAGTATCGATCGATATAGCATAAGATCGAACCAAATCTGTGTTCACCAAGTTCATATACCGGCTCTCGCACGTCCCTAGAGGATCTAAGCTTATGCCAAATGATTTCAAGACAATGATAAACAAGTTAATCACATCCATGATCATACTCTAGGTAGCTACTCGAGAGTAAGCATTAGGGTTCACTTGGATAATGAATATCAACAATTCAACATTCCATAGTTGGGGCAAATCCCTCATAACTATTTGAACCCTAAATCTAACAAGGAAATCTACTCAAACATAACTGAGAGATTCATAACAATTAGGTAATAATAGAAACTCATAGATAGAGGATTGAACTTTTGGTTCTTGGAACAACAAATCTCTTTGTGTGTTTTCTCTAGATCTAGAATTCTATAACCTTTAAGAAATTAAGATGAAAAGAAGTACTTTATAGAATAGAACAAAGTAACAAGAAAAGTGTGCAAAGCTTTTCAAGTACAAAAGATATCAAAAGGTATTAGAAACAATAAAAGCATGTAAAAGCACACCTGTGGGAGTCGATTTCACCCTACTGTCAAATAAATCGTAAAAAAGGAAACTTCGGGAAAACCCTAAGTTTCCAGAGGAACCGGCTATCTGCGAGAACCGCACAACGAAAATAAGATGACGAAAATACTTAGAATTAAAATGAGAATAAATGAAAACAGAGAGCAAAGAGGTTCTTATTCCGAATCTGTGTAGAACTGGTACAAAAAGAATTGCCGAAAGCGTAAGAACTAGAAAACCCTAATTGAGACGCAGCTCGCTAACAGAAAAACGGAAAGATTCCTAAATGCTAATTTTGGTGGTGAGAGCTCTGAATTTCGTGTGTCTGCTTCTGCCCCAGACCTCCTCTTTA
>CAKOAT010117488.1:130555-146555 GCA_932364175.1 Eruca vesicaria subsp. sativa | reverse complement strand
TTAGGAGATAAGGATTGCTACAAATAAAGGGGATGATTATCCTAATCCTATAATGATTAGGATATCTACAACATATGGATAAATACAAGGGAGGATAATGACAAGTCTTGGCCGCCTAGTCTTGGGACTGAAGTAGACTGATGTGGTCTGGTCCATTTCCGGATATGTCCCAACCACCATCTTCATTTCTTAACAAAAATGATAATAATTCGATCTAATAATGTAGTAGGCATATTCCAGGTCTTACGCGGTGAAAACTTTTGCATTTTGTCCATCTAATAATTGTTCCCTTTTATAATTAGACAGTCTCTTAATATTAGACAGTCTGGTTATTTTCTGAGCATTGATGACGGGTGGTAAGTACAAAAAGTTTTGTAGTCAATTCATTCGTTTTTTTTAAAAGAAAAAATCAACCTCTGAGTATTAGTACAAGATTTCGGAAAGAAATGAGAAGAATTTAAACTTAGCATAAATGGATATACCAAATATTCGACTAAGAAAATTACGTTGTTCAAATCTAATCAACTCAACCGTCTCTTCTTCTCATAGATAGCAAATTTCATTCCCAGAATACTCAATATATGAAGAACATTAAGTTTTTTGAATTTAAATTATTCTATTACTCAAAATTAGAAAGAACCAAAAACTTTTATTTTTGTTTAAACCCAATTATCGCCACCATCATCTTCAACTCTTTTTTCTCAAAAGTCAAAGTCCTTGAACACCTTCTTAACTTGCTCAAGTGTCACAAACATAATCACCGTGAACGGTGCCTGTCTCGAAACCGTCGGCAAAAACCCCTTATACAAAGCCATGATCCCTTCCGCCTTCACCGTCTTCAACGCACAATCAACCGCACCCTTATACGGCGCCGTTTTCCCCGCCTCCACCTTCATATTCATCACCCGCGTCTTAATCACATCCACAGGGTTCGACGCAACCGAAGCCACAAACCCCGCGGCGAAGCTCGACGTCACGTGCGTCCCGAGCCCGTCTCTCATCAACCCTTTCTCCAAAATCGTCTCCTTCACCGAATCGTACGTAGCCAACTGCGACGCCGTCACGAGCATCGCCCTGTTGATCGTCATCGACGAGCCTCTCCACAGCGACGTAACGCCTTCGCCGCGAACCATCTGCGCGATCGCGTCCAAAACGCTCTTGTAGTTTCTCCGATCAACCGCCGGGAGACGCCCGTCGGCTTGCATGCGCACCATGGCGACATCCGCCGGGTTCCCCACGGCGGCTCCGATCCCTCCGGCGATGAAACCGGCGGCGAGTTTACGGGTTAAAGGGATGGTTTTGGTTTCCGGGTCGGTCCATTTGGTTTTCAAGATGTCGTATAGACCCATGCGAGTGGTTGAGTAGAGAGTTTGTCGGAGAACGGTGGCGGAGACGCCGGAGAAGAGAGCGCGTGTGCCTTCTTGTCTGATGATACGAGATCCGATGGTGATGATCCCCACGCGCGGAGGTGGTGGAGGCGCGTGGAGGGTGGAGGAGGATGTCTGGAAAGCGAGAGCTGGTCGGAGGGTTGTCGGAACGGAGGATGATTCTCCTTGGAGTTGCATTCGGACCTTGATTAGATCCAGCGGGTGGGTCGAACAACCCGCTACGATCGATGCGATGCCTCCTTCGGCGAAACCCTTGAGACCCATTTTTTAAAGAAAATTGTAAAAAGGTTAGAGTTTTTTTTGTTGTTTTTTAAAGAGACCAGTTGGAATTGGAACTGATCTCACTGGAGATTAGGAGATGGGAATGGAGACAGAAGGCTATAGAAGAAGAATGAGGAACTTGGGGTCTCTGAGACATATGCCGTTCAGACAAGAGGTTTTTTTGTAGGTTGTGAATGAAAGTCTTTTAAAGAGAGAGAGAGAGATTGTTGTGAGGTGGAAGATGAAGAGAGAAGGGAAGCGTTTAAATAAGGAAGGTGTGAGAAAAGGAAACGCGGAGACTTGTTTGCTATTTTGCGCCGATTTAGAAAAAATAAAGCGTTTTCCTTTTGAAAATTTGGGAGTATCTTGTGACTTTCCTTTGTTGTTTGAAATATATATGCTACAGATCTTTTTTGACCAAACAAATGGAAACTCGCTTTAAAAATCTTATTATTAAAAAAATTAGTAGTTAAGTTAAAGAAAAGTGATAATGATCTTTTAAACAAGGGATAATTTGCAAAATACTCTATTTAGGATTTGAAATTTGAAAAATACACTTCCTTAATTATGAATTGGACTTTTTTACTTAATATATTTCAATAATTAAGATTTAATTCAAAATTAATATATTAATTCGTAATTAATAAAAATCCCTAAAAATAATATCATTAAAATTATTTTGTTTAAGATAAATATGCCCATTGAAATAAATATGTTATTTTATTATTTAAATTTTATAATAACAAAGATAAATATGTGAATTATGATTTGTTTTGAAGTTTATACATGACTTTTGTCAACATAAAATAGAATCATAATTAGAAATTGATATTTGATTTATTAATCAACAAAACTTTCTTAATGAGATAAGAGGAAGAATCTGTGAAAAGAGAAGAAAAAAATTCAGGAATGGAGGAGAAGAAACGAGAGGAAAGAGACTAGAAGACTCAAGACGACTCATTACATTAATTTTTTATTTTCTTTTTTTCAAATAATAAATAATTTAAGATATTATTAAAAAAAAATTATGCAGATGTTAGTGATATAAAATCAAAAAAGATATTGTGCAGATATTCTTATCCATTCTCACGACTTTTTTAAGTCATTTTAAAAAATAATAATATATTAGAAATAGAGAAATATTAAGAATAGGCAATTATGTAAATTTATGTTTATATAAGTGTATTTTTCAAAAAATAAAAGTGAGGATTTAGTTTTCAAATTTCATTCTTATTGGAATGTATATTTCCAAATTTTCCCTTTAAACAAACCAGTAAAGTCTACAGAATCGCTTAATTTGATAATTTATGTTCACACAAACACAGATTCATATAAAATACTTGATTTATGTCTTAAATTAATAAATATTTTTTAATAAGTTTTAATAATAATATATAGTATTGTCAAAACTGCTGGGCCAATAACATTCTCGTACATGACACGAGCTTAACACTTGCTTTTGTCTAAACTGATACAGCTAATCAAGCTATACATCTGTAGACAAATACTCTTAAACTTTATTATAGTGGTCGTGAATATTCATAAAATAAACAGCGTTCTTTGTGTTTAGCATTTTTTCACTATGTAATTGAATTTTCCCCACAATAATTATTTTTCACTCAACATTCACATCACTCTTTTTTCCAAAGAAAAAAAAAACATTCACATAGGGTGCTTCCTTTTTGTTGAGATGCTTGCTTAGTTTTTCCTCCAGTTTTTTTTATTCGTTGAAAAGATAGATTGAATGGACGAAAGAAAATAATACTCATTATGTTTCAAATGATCTATATTTTAGAAAAAAGTTTGTGTTTCAAAAAAACTATTTATAATGAATATAATAATGATAAATAGTAATATTCAAAAAAAAATAGTTATATTTATTAAATTTTGATTAATTACCATTTATGGAAATTAGTTAAACACAAAAAATAATACATTTACAATTAAAATTTAAGATATTTTCTTAATAAATGTGATAATTTTAAAACAAGTATCTTATTAAAATGGAGGAAATAAGAAGTTACATTGTAGTAATGATGTGCCATGATTTTATTAAAGATACATACTACGACTTTGATTTGATCTTTGGTTTAAGTTTTTTCCTTAAAATTGGATATCAATTACATCATCGTATAATCCTTAATCTTATTACATATGATGATCAAGTACATGTAACATTACTAAAATCTATAGATGAAAGTTTCACGATGAAGCTTTTCTTAAAACACTTGGATCAACGAACGGTTATGCATGTATGACAGTCTTGATAGACATACTCTTCACAACAGATGCCCACAACGAGCAACTCTTCCTACAGTACTATGGAACCTCCGAAACCATCGCATCCTATAATATGTAAGAAATTGCATTGTCTGGGATTTAAACCCTAGATTTATATGTAAACATCGGCTGGTCGATCAAAATTGATGGTATTTCACTACTAGTGAGAGATATACGCTAAAACTAAGATATCAAGTAGAATGGATATACCTAAACAAAGAAAGATTGATGTCGGTGTTTGGATCCACGGTCACCCTTTTAAAATTTTATTCGTGGAAGATTCACTACCCGCCAAAAAACACTTTCTTTAGCTGTTGGTATCATGTTGTATACCAGTAAATAAAAATTTGTGAAATAGGAGTATGCAAGGTGATGTTCACTGTGCAAGATGTGGAGTCAGCGAAGAATTAATTAATTATGTGTTCTTTGAATGTTTCCGGCGGTCTTAGTACACTACAAGAAAACAGGTGTTTAATGACTACACAATTGGTTGTTAATTGGTTGTAATATGCCTTTTACGACCAATTAACATCGTAAACCCATTGATCGTTATTCGCTAGTCGTAATGCATAATTAGTCGTAATGTAGTCGTAATATTACGACCATGAGTTGTAGTCGTAACCTAGTCGTAATATTACGACTAATATAATGGTCGTAACGTTGAGGTGACAAACTTAATCGTAACGTAGTCGTAATATAATTGGTAGTTAATTATTCGTAATATAATTGGTAGTTAATTAGTCGTAATAAAATTAGTCGTAAAGTAAACATAAACATTGGTAGTTAATTAGTCGTAATTTTACAACTAAGTAACATCGACAGTTGTTGTCCATTGGTCGTAAATTAAAGACTAATTTACGACCAATGTTGATTTTATTTTTATATAAAACGATTTTTTTAAAACAAAATTGGTTTTTAATTCGAATTTGATTTTTTTTTAATTTTTGGTTTTTAATTCGAATTTTTTTTAAAAAAAAATAAAAAAAAATAAAATTATATTTGATTAAAATAATATATAAAGTATTCATACAAAAAAACCGAAAAAACTAAGGTGATTTGTTGAGGTTCATGTCCTGGAAGAACTCAGAAGTGTGCTGTTCCGCACGTCGCTCTAAATCCACTTGCTCTTCCGGAGTGGAGTCGGGGTTAAAGCTCGGACGTAGAGATTGCCATGCATTTGCAACCGTCGGGTTTGGGTTCGAGTTCTCCATCATAAGATCGAACATATTCGCCATAGCCTTGAACTTGTCTTTATGCTCGTCTATGACTCTGTTGGCAGCTGCTAGTTCCCGTCGGAGAGAGGAATCTTCTTCTATTCTTGCTGCATGTTCGGCCCTAGCCCTCGGGATATCGTTCACAGTCCCGATCCCAACAATACGTCCCCTTTTCTTCAGAACAACCTATAAAAGATCAAATTTTATTTACTAATTATATTTATATAATTAAGTACAAATGTGAAAATTTAATAAAAATTAAAAAATGTTAATAAAGTTAAAAATTAAAATAATTTACCTGCTCAAAATTTTTGTCTTGGTTGATGGTGGAAAGCTGGACCGGTGGAGCATCCGGATTTTGTTGCGACATCTGAGTCTAGATCTCTTCGATCCGAGCCTCTAGCTCGTTGTAGATCTTCTCTGCTTGAGGATGCAAAAAAGTCCCATCGGAACGCTGGTGGGTAATCTTGTATAGCGGGGCGAGAGATGGTAGTGCTCCTTCTTTGGCAGCCTATATTAAAAAAATTAATTAAAAATAAATTTTGCATACAAAAAAATAATAATAAAATCAAGAAATGTCATAAACACTTATAATTTCAAGTGCCCTCCCAACATATGAGGTCTGCCCGGAAGTATGAGGTACTGGCGGGTTACCTTGAGCATCCTTGGTCATCCGGACCGCAGAGTACTTAGTAGACTTCTGCCTTGACTCAGGCTTCATCCAAAAAGCCATCAAATCATTCCAAACTTCATTGCTATGGTAGGATGGTTTTGCAACACCCCGTTTTAGTCTCCATTCGTCCTTCCAATCCCCAGCGATGTTCTTGAGGCACTGCATCACCTTTTTGTAGAACCCAGCTTTGACCTCCTCGTTGACACCAAGCGACCAATTCCATTTTTGCTACAAAAATTTATGAATAAAAACATTATTTATAATTTAACGTCATACTATGAATTAATTTTTTAAAAAATATGGAAAAACTAACCGCGAAACACTTGAACTACGTAATGCGAACGTGGTCCGGTGAAAGAGTCCAACTCGGATAGGCATGCCAAAAATTTACCCGAATGATATCCCCAACGCTCTGTCCTAAAACATTGTCCGTCAAAAACCTACAAAATTTGAAAGAGTTTATATATTTATATCAATATTTATGATTAAATAAATTTTTAAAATTTAAACTTTAATTAAATAATTTAGAATAATTACCAAAACGTGTCAGGCGTCGATCCGGATCGACGATTCGTAAACCTTCTCGTCCCGGCATCCGGAGAATATCTTCCACCGTATATTTTGCATATGGTGCATTCGCTGACACCATCAAATCTGGATGAAGACTGGGTGCAACTGTCGGATCAGGCACGTAAGTAAATAAATCCGTATCGTCAACCTGCGGATAGTACGGAGGTTGATCCTGATGATCATTAGGGTTGTAGACCGGTGGAGGCACATACGACAGATAAGTACTGGCCGGTTGGGTCGTCTCTGGAACCGTGTCATGGCCAGATGACGTGGCGGCGGGTGATGTGCTGGCCAAGGTAGAAACAGTGGGGTCGTTTGATGATTCACCGAGAAAAGTACTCGCGTAGGAGTTTCTAGCCGCGAGGTTCCGGATTCTCTTTCTACCAGACATAGCAATATCTATATATCTGAAATTTATAAAAAAAATAGAGCGGTTAAATTAAACAATTCAAATATATCTAATTCCAATCCTAAACAAATTCTAAACCTAATCTAATTACCTAACTAACCACCTTAAAAAAAAACTCACCTAGAGAGAAGTTGAGTCGTTGTTAGAGAGAAGGGAATGAGCAACTGAATTACTTCCGTGAGGTCCCTATATATATACACTTTTGGTCTTGGTCGTACATTAGTCGTAATTGTACGTCTCAGTTACGACTAATAGTCATAAACTAGTCGTACTATTACGACCAATTCGCATTACGAATACATTACGACTACATTACGACTACATTACGACTACTGATTATGACTACATTACGTCTAAGGTGTGTCCATCTATAAATTACGACCAATTAGGGTCGAACCATTTCGACTAGATTACAGTTATTAATCATAACCTAGTCGTAATGTTACCACTATGTTACAACTGTTAGTCGTAATGTAGTCGTTTAACACAATTTGAAACCCCAACCCCAAACCCCAAACCCCAAACTCCAAACCCCAAACCTCCAAACCCCAAACCCCAAACACTAACCATCAAATCCTGAATTCGTAATGTAGTCGTTTAACACAATTCGAAACCCAAACCTCCAACCCCCAAACCCCAAACAGTAACCATCAAATCTCGAAACTCCAAAATAATTTCGTAATGCAAACATAATTAAGATATCGGAATATTATGCGGATCAAAATTTCATAATGCAAACATAATGTATTTCATAACGAAATCAAATACATCTGACGTTAATTAGAGTACATAATCAAACTCGGTCACTCGTCCTCAGAAACATTTTCCACCTCATCATTTTCTTCAAATTCATCTTCGTTGGCTTCGTCCAAAATTGCATCGTTTAGAAGTTCTTCATATATTGGATTAAGCGGATCAACAAGTAAGATATCATCAATAAGTTGCTCAGGTACTTCTACTTCATTTAGGACATCTTTTTGTAAAGGAGGTTGTTCATCGTTCAATACTCGGCCCCGAGGTGTAACTTTTATAGCGGCTAACCAGGAACTTCCAGAATGTCTGATCCTTGGGTTAGGTATAAAACATACTTGGTCTGCCGGAGAAGCCAATATGTAGGGCTCAAATTTTTTGTACCTCCGTGTAGCATTTACGTCAACAACACCAAACTTACTATACCGAACACCTCTATTGACAGTGGGATCAAACCAGTCACATTTGAAGAGTACGCATTTGAGCTTCATGCCGGGGAACTACACTTTGATGATCTCTTCTATGATTCCGTAGAAATATGTTTCGCCTTTCACACATCCTCCATAGTTCATTGTTGCTCTCCGGTTTCCATATTCATAAGTGTGAAAAGTGTAACCACGTGTGAAATACATTGATGCTTTGGTGACCTTCGCGACCGGACCTTGTATCAATTCGTGTAACCACTGAGGATAAAATGGATCATCATAATCGACCTGCAGGATCGATCATCATCAACATATATATGTATATATATATATATATATATATAATTTCATAAAAATATATTTACCTGCGTTTTTAACAAATTCACAAAGTGTTGATCTTTCCTTTTGTTGATATCATTGGTTGATATCCTTGATATAGCATCTTCGACTTGGGCAACGAAATCACTGTTTTAAAATAAATTGATGATATTAAATATCGTATTATATGCGTGGTAATTAAAACACTACAACATATAAATAATACTACTTAATTTTCAAAATATTCAAGCTCCTCGCAGTTAAGGAGTATATATGTGTGGGCACTGTGAGTGTCTTCAGAACTCGACCACCAAACTTCTTTCAATTTTCCACCTAGACGTCCAACCTGACAGAATATGTCTGGAACGTCTTCAACAACATATGTCGGCACAACACCACCATCATCATACCTGCTCGTTGTTCTTTTCCATGTCCGAGCTTGTGATCCAAAGTAGTACGACGTGAAATGAGATGTTTCTGCATTCAAACTTCCAGCAACTATTGAACCCTCCACTCTTGCCAGATTTTTTGCTTTCCGTTTTAAATGTTTCATAGCTCGCTCGTAAGGATACATCCATCTATTATGAACAGGTCCACGAAGCAGTGCCTCATACGGAAGGTGGATAACAAGATTTTCCATCACGTAAAAAAAAATTGGAGGAAATATTTTTTCCAAATTGCACATCAAGATCGGGATTCTCATCAAGTTGTCTGATTACATCTACAGTTAAGGTGTGTGCCTAAGATCTCTGAAAAAAGCTCCAATACCTACGAATAATTAATGTACAAGCCAAGGTAAGAAACTTTCTAATGTACATGGCCAAAAAGTAATAATTAATAAGTTAATATTATAATTTGTTACCTGTAAGTGATTTGTGAACATCTTTTGGAAGTAACTCCGTAAATGCAAATGGTAGAAGTCGTTGCATAAACACATGACAGTCATGATCTTCATCCCTGAAAACTTTTGTCCATGCTGATCCACACATTTAGATAAATTTGAAACATATCCATCTGAAAATTTCACATCAGATGCAGCCCACTTGAACAACGCCGCTTTTGCTGGTGCTGACAATCTGAAAATGTAAACAAGAATTTTTCCATCGTTTTGAATATGCAGCTCAACCCTAGAACATAATGCAGGCAAATTCAACCTTGATTTCTTGTTATCTTTTGTCTTTCCATGGACGTTCAACAAAGTATTGATGATGTTGTCAAAGAAATTCTTCTCCATATGCATCACATCAAGATTGTGGCGCAGAAGTAGATCTTTCTAATATGGAAGTTCCCAAAATATACTATTTTGTGCCAATTATGTTGTGTCCCGTACCCGTCGGGCATATTTGGAAGAGTGTGCCAATTACCCCCTCCCCCCATGGTGACTGTGTCTAGTCCTCCATAGTAATCAATATCTTTCTCGATTTCTTCTCCAGTTAAATAGGGTGGAGCGGTGTCCCTTACAACCCTCTTTGACCGAAATAATTTCTTATTCCTTCAGTACGGATGGTTAAGGGGAAGAAATATTCGATGACAATCAAACCAGGAAGTTTTCCTACCATTCTTCAGCTGAAATGCGTCTGTGCTTCCCATACAATAAGGACAAGATAGTCTCCCATGCGTCGTCCAACCAAACAACATCTCGTATGCAGGAAAGTCACTAATGGTCCACAAAAGAACTGCTCGCATTGTGAAGTTTGTTTTTGTTGAACAATTATATGTTTGCACGCCTGTTAACCATAAAAACATCCAGTGACCTCTTTGGATGCTTTGGTCCAGGTATCAATATACTCATGAAAAGCGATTCCTTTGCCATACACATCTCCAGAGGAAAGTTGTACGGTGTCAAGAAGACTGGCCAAAGCGAGTATTGTCTTCCAGACATTCGAAATGGACTAAAGCCATCTGTACAGAGCCCAAGATAAACGTTCCAGGGGTTGCTTGCAAACTCAAGGTACACCGAATTCAAGTATTTCCACACTTTTGCATCAAAGGGATGATTGATCTCGCCTTCCTTTTGAGTATGTTCCGCATGTCATCTCATTGATGATGCCGTCTTCTCAGATTGATATAATCTCTTCAATCTATCCTTAATGAATAAGTATCATATCCGTTGGGATGGCACCCTATTTCGTCCACGTCCTTGCAGTTTATATCGCGGCTTCTTGAAAAATTTACACTCGAACAATTCTGCATCGTCTCCCAGAAGATCATACAGTTGTTTATACAGACATCTATCATCTTTGAAGGCAAGCCAAGACTATGAACAAGTTTCTGAATCTCGTAATGAGATTCAGCACACAAATTATATTTAGTCAAATACTCTTTAAACAACTCAGCCCATGCATCCATACAAACTTCAGGTAAGTTATGATCAGTTTTGATATTCATCATCCTAGCAGCCAATGATAATTTAGAAAGATCTTCTCTACAACCTTCATAAATTGGCTCATTAGCTGCTGCTAGCATTTCGTAAAATCTTTTTGCATCCAAGTTAGGCCACTCTACATTTTCTACCTCCTCTTTAATAGATGTTGTTTCACAAAATGCATCTGTGACCATATCATGCATCCTATCATGATCTACCATATGATGATCCTCTTAAAGGTAACTTTCAAAAAGAAAATGTGGTTCCTCTCTGTTATGAACTATTTCAACCTGATTACTACTACTAGCCTCATTCCTATTATCATCTTCTCTGTGGTTATACCAGTTTCCAAACCGTTTCACTAGCAGCAAACTTCGTATTGTTGCATTTACGACAAGGACATAACATTTTACCCGTAACCTATGTGAGAGACGTTTGTTCGGCCTGGTTCATGAACATCTCTGCTCCGTTGAGAAATTCGTCAGTTACTCTTCCCCTTGAGTCTTTATGTGCATACATCCAACTCCGAATCTTATAAATATTTCTAGACATTTTTAAAAAAAGTTTACTGTTTTTTTTTCTTCCGTTTTAAGAATGAAGGAGAATATCATATTTATAGAGAAATTTCGATTTTGGTAGGTAGTTAACTTAGTAGTTAAACAGATGCAAAATAGATGCAAAACTATTAGTTGTAAGGCAGTCGCAATGTTACGACCAATTTACAACTATTGCGGAAGCTGATTAGTCATTAATTGGTGGTTAAGATATTTAGATGCACATTAGTCGTAATATTACAACCAATGAGAGACTAATGGCATTTACGACCAATTAGGGACTACCTTGTAATATTTGAAAAAAAAAGAGAAGAAAGACACTGGAATCACAACTCCATAGATTCTAAGCGAACTAACGTTTCAACGTACGTTCCGCATTGATCTTTTCGGGGTTGTGATCCCAGTAGCTTTTTCTCTCTTTTTCTCAGATTTTTTCAATCTTTAGACTCAATTATCAACTTTCTTTGTCAAATATTTCGAAATTTTTGTTTGGTTCTTGGAGAAAATGATGGCTCTTTTTATAGGAGATATTACGACTAATTAACTTCGAAAAGTTACGACCAATGAGCATCTATGTACACCATTTGGTCGTAATCTAGTCGTAGATTACGATCAATTAACATCGCTTTGCCTTTAAACCCCAAATCGAAATCCCAAACACTAGTTGTCGTACATTGGTCGTAATTGAACGACCAATGTACGTCTACGCGAACATGTAGTCGTCGTTATGTTACGACTAATGTACGACTAAGAGAATTGGTAGCAATTAACCTCTATTTTACGACTAATGCTCTTATAAACGTAACTGAGTCGTAAATTAGATGGTAAATTACGACTACATATATGTAGTCGTAATATGTAGTCGCTAGACCAACGTTTTCTTGTAGTGGTATGGACCCTCTCAAAGATACCATCAGATCCAGCGTCTTTCCTTCTGAGACGATGATTACAAACATGGACTATTTATATTGGAGGATGTCCTCGTATATGGATGATGGATCTTATGTTATTTGGAAAATAAGGAACATAAAGGTGTTTAGTAATATTGATATTGATCCTAGAAATACTCTCAAACTGGTAGAGACAAAATCTTTATTTTGGACTGAGGCGCATGTCTCAGTCACAAGGGGAATTACCCAATTGCAAGAGACGGTAGAGTTTACTTTAATTTTAATACCCGGCTGCTAATGCTTTTTGGATGGGTCATGGAAACGCAAGGGCCATTTTTGGAACATGGCTGGTATAGTACGCAACAAGGTGTTGAGAGACTAATAGGAGCAAGGAGCACGAGAACAAGCCTCTCGCCCTTATATTATGAAATCAAAACTCTCATATGAAAAATGAAGAGTATGGGGAACTTACGTCAATACCATATTATTTTTACGACGGATTTTATTCAATTGGTGAAGATGATTTATGCACCAGAGGAATGACTAGCCTATGCAAATTATTTGGAAGATATCAAAATTCTTCAAAAAAGTTTTAATCACGCATAGATCATTCATATCCCCTAAACTATGAAAACAAAGACATACAGTCTATCATGAAGTGCCACGAATCAAACGTCATTCATTGTTCATATGGATGTAGAATTATTATTTGGTTTGCAAAATTTTTTAAAATCTATTTATATTGATGATAAAAGGAAAACTAGGCTACGATGATTCCATATGATTTAAGTTATGTTTCTATTGTATTTGTTAGAAAATAAAAATATACAAATCAAAATTAAATTGCCTTGATTATAGTCTCTCTTACTAAATTTCTCTTGGTAGCTTTACTCAAAAATTTCTTCATGAAGTTATATTCAAGAAGATTATGTGTGTTTTAGTTAATCAAAAAAAAATATTATGTTTTTGTGCTACATATTTCAAATATTGTTTTAATTAAAGAAAATGAATCATAGCGTTGACAAAAAAATGAAATATATTCTTTATTCCATTTTTTTAATTAACAGCTTCCTTTATTTCTTTCTCTATAAATCTTGACCTTTCCAAAGATTTTATGTATGTTGTATTTTTTAAAGGTTTATTTGCCAAATAGCCATTAAGAAAAATTAGATTTTAAGAGAGAGAATAGAGAGAGATAGGAAGGAATTGGAAGAGAGAGAGGGGGATTTTGGCTACTTAGTTAATTTAGGTTTTTTTTTGTAGCTATAGGGTCCAATTTTTTTTTTTTTTAACATTGGTTGATATTCTAGAGCATATAATATATATGCCAAATATATTATGTCAAGTAGAAACGAAGCATAAGGATGAAAATTATGCTAATAGTGTTAAGTCACATCCGCTAAAAGCACAATGCCTTCATAGCTTGATATGAGAATGTGGAGGCTATAAACATTTCTGTAAAAAAATTATAAATATTTTTTCATAATTGAAAGGTCTATGTTTATGTAAAAAACTCTAAAATTTTGAGATTAAAATCAATGTTTTATTGTGTTTAGCCCATATCCAACCCTGAATGAATGCATTCGATGCTCATAGGTCGTACTCGTAGCCAACTAACCTGATTCAAAAAACTAAAAGATCTGGTTTACAAAGGGTAATGAAATAATCCATTTCTTGTAACAAGGGTTTTGAAGATAAAATAAGTGGGTTTTTTTTGTCACTGAGATAAAATAAGTGGTTATAAATCTAAAACATTATGTCACGTCACATAACCATTATTTTTTCTTTACGTACTAGTATGTTTTATATAGAGTTTATTTCATTAAAAGGCAGTTGTTGAGTTTTAATATCATAAAAAGGTAGTTGTAGCGGGTGGGATAGTTTTTGTGTGAAAAGACTTAACTTACCCTCAACCGAAAGCAAATCGTTTAGTTTTTTTAGTTGGGCTTTCTGGTTTCTTTAGCTTTTTTCAAATTTTGAACTGCGTTGTGGGCCAGAGGGAAGTCAATTCATTTTTGGTTATAACCGAGAAACTCGTCATGCTCGAATCCAAGCAGGTTGATGCTGGAAAAAAAAAACCTATGGGGTTTTGGTTATAATCTGTCAAAACTTAAAAGTTGTGAGAAAATTTATTTTTTCATTTGGTTTTTGGATCTAATTGATTAATGACTACAATATTTTTCAGTTCCTGAGATAAAAAAAAACTGAAAATTGCATAAAAAAAAATCAATGGCGGCTCTGAGGTTGAGTTGCAGAAACGCATGATACCCTAATAAGAAGCAGATGATTTAATTACAAAATTACCATTCGTTTTAGAAAAAATGTGTATAATTATGTGTGTACATGTGTACATCTTCACATATGTACACTTTATTATGAAAACAATGTACACTCGTCATATGTGTACACTATTTATTATTAAAGCAAAAATCAAACTTGTGAAGACGTACACATGTACACATAGTTATGGTACATTATTTTAATAATAAAAAGTGTACATATGTGATGATGTATACATGCAGAGATATAATTGTACACATGTAAATTTTGGTTTTTGCTTTACTAATAAATAGTGTACACATGTGACGAGTGTACATTGTTGTAATAATAAAGTGTACATAAGGAAACAAAATTCACATGTAGATTGTGTTAATATTATCGTGAGTTCATGAAGTCGTAAAAGATTACTTATTTTGATTGGAAACCTACAAAAACGCCAAAAATGGGTACACAATCATTTTGATGCATAACAAAAAATTAGGTGTACACATGTACAATGTGAATGTAATGTACACATAACTTTTTCTTTTTGTTCATTAATATTGTAAAATTACGAAAATAACCTCATCTTCTTTCTTAACCATTGTCGAGCAGAACTCCAATCTCCGCCTATATCGCCTATTTTCCCTGATTCTTTACGTTTTTAACTAGTTTTTAATGTATTTTTACCCAGATGTGATAATTTTCAGTCCTAATTCATTGTTTTAGTCTTAAGTTCAAACACTTGTAAGTTTTTGAGAGCAGAGAGAGCCTGAGGTCGTCCATTCTCCGGGGATGACCATGCAATGGTCGACCATGGTAATCTGCGAAATAATAAGGAAACAGATTAATGGATGAAAGATTAGGTTAATTGGGAGTTAGAAAACAAACCTTTATTTAGAAGCTGTAAATCGAAGTATGGTGGAGAATTACAGAAGAACCATAACAAAATTGGAAAGGAAGCTGAGAAGAAGACTTTATCAAACAAAAAAATATCCACCGTTGAAAAATTCAAGGTATCTAATCCAATGGTTTAAAAAAAGAGACAGATATATGTCTAATCTACAAGAGATAATAAATCTGGAACGTTGGATGGAAAAGAGATGAAGGGCTGAGGTTAATTCCCGCTAAAACGAAATGTCTAGTTACGGAGAGCTAACTAGATAGTTAATAATTAAGGAACAAAGTGGGAAATTTTATAATAAAGTACCTTGGTAGCACAAATTGTCTTTTTGTGATATTAAAAAGAGTTAATTGGCCGATATACCCCAAATGGGGGTCTATATTAGTCACTTGCCCATGATGGGACATATTTATTTTGTCTGACCAAATTGCCCTTCTTTCTCTCTCTCTCCTTCCTTCTTGCATTTACATGTGGGTGTGTCACTTTTTTTTCCATTTCTCTCCTCTTATCATTTTCAAAATGAATTACATGCAAAATAAATATATGTTAAATATTTTTGAGTTCACTTTGATTCTTAAATAATAGTTAATACATAACACCTCTATTAAAAATATATAATTTTTAAATGTGTTGGTTGTTAACAAATATTGTAGACGTTAGAGAAGTACCCATATTTGGTGTTGATATTAGAGAAGTACATACAATTAAATTTTAAATTTCATTATTTTTTTCATAAGTGG
>CAKOAT010117488.1:62201-130369 GCA_932364175.1 Eruca vesicaria subsp. sativa | reverse complement strand
TTTTTTTTTTTTTTTTTTTTTTTTTTTTTTTTTTGAACACCCACGAAGTTGTCCTTTAAACCTTATTAAATGTGCAACAGGTCTAGAAAGTATGGTCTCAGAAACCATATGGTAAAACTTGTATGTCCGGAGGTCTGAGAGCCGTCCAGTGGTGATCATAAAGATCCAAGAAAATCAAAGATTCTTCTTACAGCGTCAGAGACTTACTTACGTAGTTACATCTCACTCACTAGGCCATTGACGGCTCTTATTGCATCTCATAAAAATATATTCCACGTTTGGTTATTTAATTATTTTTGTACTCATATACAACTCATGCAAATTAATACTAAACAAATAAGATTAGCTTTTAGATTTGTTATTAGAATATCTCCATCTTCCAAATCAATGTTAATACACTTGGCCAATCACCGTTTTATGATAGTTGGAACTTGAAAATCTAAAGAGTTGAACATAGTTGCAATTTTAATATAGTTGGACTTGGACATGGCTACGACTTCGATTTTTACGAATAAAAAACTAAGGAAAAAGTATTTATATCTATAACACTCTTACACTCTGCACGTTGACGTTGTAATTGTTGTTTGGACTTTCTGCTCTTCTGAACCATCTAGCATCATAAATCAGATTATCAGAAAAGAACCTATAACACTTTGTCTCTGGTATCTGGGATGGTCAGGTAAGGTTGGTGTGGGCAGAGCCACGCACTAGGGTCTTTGGACCGTTCAAAGTATAATAACATAATTAATTATAATATCTTTTAATTTTTATCAATTTATTTGAAATGAAAATGAGTATTTATAAAACAGATGCTAACAATCTTTGAAAATCTTTTTTAGAATCTTGTTAAATCTATTTTCGAAAATTAATTATTTTAGAATATCATAAAGTATAACTTATCCTACTATATATTAGTTAAGAAGTCATTTTAGTGATTTTTTCTTATGGGTCATTCTTAGGTGAATTTAAAATTAATTCTCTTAATTTGATTGGTTGTTGATATTTAAATTTTTTTATTTATTTAAATCAATTTTT
This sequence comes from Eruca vesicaria subsp. sativa, assembly GCA_932364175.1. Lineage (NCBI taxonomy): Eukaryota > Viridiplantae > Streptophyta > Magnoliopsida > Brassicales > Brassicaceae > Eruca > Eruca vesicaria. Next base: position 129,334 of record CAKOAT010117488.1, on the reverse strand, counting down.
TAAAAGGAAACTAATATATGATGGTCAAGTAAGGTTGGTGTGGGCAGAGTCACGCGCCAGGGTCTTTGGTCCGTTCAAACTATAATAACATAATTAACTATAGTATCTTTTAATTTTTATCCGTTTATTTGAAATGAAAATGAGTATTTATAAAACAGATGCTAACAATCTTTGAAAAATCCTTTTTACTTACTTGTTAAAATCTATTTTCGGAAATTAATTAATTTATAATATCATAAAAAATAATTTATCTTACTATAATCTATTGAGAAGTCATTTTAGTAATTTTTGCTTAAGTGTCACTCATAGATAAAGTTTGAAATTAATTCTATTAATTTAATTGGTTGTTGGTATTTGAATTTTTATTTATTTAAATCAAGTTTTTAAAAAGAAACTAATAATAGAATTACCTGATATAATCCATGTTACCAAATAAAAAATCAAGTATCTTAAATTTAAATGAATTTTTAACATAATTATTTTTTTTTGAAACCATTGATTATCATATATTACATTAAAAATTATAATATAAATATAAATACAAATGATATTATATGAACAATTTTAAAAATATTATATTTATAGCAGATGCAATAAATCATAAATTGTGAAAACCTAATAAATAAAAACTTAATAATATTTCTACTCACTATATACATATATTATAAAATGTGTCAAATGAATGCAAAGCAGTCAAATATATAATTTTAAAAAAGTTCAGTAATTGTAATTGTTAATGTGATATTATAATTGGCTTATCAATTTTATAAATGATTAGAGTATTTTTTATGTTAAACACTAAATAACAAATATGTGTGAGAGAAAGAAAGAGAGGGAGACGCAGAGGGAGAGATGGTGATGATGAGGATGAAAGTGAGGATTATGATAAGGATGAAGATGAGAGTAAATATAAGTAAGATACTGAATCTAAGTAAGATAGATGTTGAAATCATTTATTAATATTATGTGAAAGAATTTACATATTTAACAAAATCTGGTGAAAATTTTGTAACCGAAAGAGAGATAGAGAGAGCTTGAAAGTGAAGTATTGAGGGTTATAGTGAGGATGATGATAAGAGAGTGGATATAAATTTTTGTGAGAGAGTGAATGTAAGTTTTAGAGATTTAGAGATTATTTGATCAATTTAAAAGAAAGAAAAGAAAAAAGAACGAGAAATGTATAAAGAGAGACAAAATGAATGAAATAGAGATACATAAAGAGAAAACGAGTGAATATGTGTGAAAAAAAAACAAAAGAGAAATGAGTACGTAAGATAGAAATATACTAAGAAAAACATAGTAACTATGAGAGAGAGAAATATAGTTACAATATTTTTATATATTCACATTAACTTTATACATGTAATATATGTTTTATACTAATGTCCGTATAAGTGTGCAGATTGTCCACCTAGTTATCTATTAAAATAGAAATCATGATTGTTTTATGTGTGATTTTTATTTGGACCATTCAAACTATATTAACATAAGTTAATAATAATATATTTCAATCTTTATCCTTTTATTTGAAATGAAAATGAGTATTTAAAAAAAAAAAAGCTAAAAATCTCTGTAAAGTCTTCTTCTTTTAGAATATTCTTAAAAAAATATTTTCGAAAATTAATCAATTTATATTATCATAAAATATAAATAGAGATTAAAATTCATTTATTATTTTTTATAACGAAAATTTAAATTATATAAAACTATTGTATTTTAATGATAATAACAATTAAGTTTATAAAGATTAGAGAGGAATATTCATTTTTCTTTCAAATATAAAATAAAAATATTATAATTAAAATATGTTGAATTATAAATAACAACATAAAAATGTATCAAATGACAAATGAGTTATATCATAGTAAAACCTTTTTAATAACTTAATAGTTATATGAGCAAATAATATCATAGAAAAATAAAAGGCGTATCCATTGTTAAATTTAATTAATTGAAAAATCATATCATTTATATTCGAGTTATTCTTGGGTTCACCCCATAAGGTAAATCTCTAGGCTCACCATACAATAAAATTGCATTATTTCATATTTGATATCTTTTAAAAAAGAAAACAAAATCTTGTTAAGCTATATTATGTTTAAAAAAAATGAAATTACAAAAATAAATAATAATATAAATAAAAACGAAAATCATTTTTTTTAAATATTTTAACACTAAACCCTAAACTCTAAACCCGTGGATAAATCATAAATCTTTGGATAACTTTTATAAAAAAAAAGTTTTAAAAAATTATTTTAACACTAAAACACTAAACCCTAAACTCTAATCCTAAACCCTAAACCTTTGGGTAAATCATAAACACTAAACCCTAATCTCTAATGCTAAACCCTAAACCCTTGGATAAGTCATAAACACTAAATTTTTAGAACACTATAAGATTTATCCAAAGGTTTATGATTTACCTAGAGGTTTAGGATTTAGGATTGGAGTTTAGGGTTTAGTGTTAAAATATTTTCTTTAAAAAAAATTATTTTCATTTTTATTTATTATTATTATTTTCTTTTTTAATACTAAAAAACATAATATAACTTACTAAGATTTTATTTCCTTTTTAAAAGAATATAAAATAATGTAATCTTATTGGATGGTGAACCTATAGCCCAAGAATTAGTCTATTCGATTTGTCTATTGCTGCAGCCTAAAACCGATATTTAAAACACTAATTTTTAGCATACAAATTGCCGATACTCTTGGAGATTTACTCATTGCAAATTAACAAATGTGTTGTAGTTTTTCTTTCATCCGGTCTTGTACTACGGCACGAAATCAGCTACCATCATTGACATTTAGTTGAAAAAGAAATTACGCAACAGTGAAAGGAGGAAACTAAATTAATCAACTAAACAAAGCCATTGAAATAAACTCCCATGTGGCTCGAAGAGGACACTTGAGCCAAAGAAGAAGGGGCCTTAAAAGAGTTGACTCACGACTTGTACACCTCTCCCGCCAAGTAAAAGCCGTCTCTCTTTTTTTTTTTCCAATTAATAATCTTGTTACAAAACTCGCACCTGTGACTTGTATCCGAGGATGTCGGAGTGTCCCGAGAGTTTAATATTGACCTTTTCCCACTTTCAATAACCAAATCTCTCTCGAGCGGGGAAAAGGTAATTATAATATTCTGAAACGCAGAGGAGAGAGGACGCACACAAGTCCACAGAATCGTTTAAAACATTTTACAGAGATGTTCAAATGGGCACATATATCTTCATTCATAATGGGTCTAGTTATGGGCCTAGGCTTATCAAAAGGAAAAAACACATGAGCAGCAGAGTAGAACGAGCAAGCAAACTCTAAATCTCTGCTTTAGCGACCAAAAATAGATCACAGAAAAAGTTATTTTATTTGATTGAATTTGACAAAGTCACTAATTTTATGTGAACAGGTTATCAATGAGAACTATATTGGAGAGATGATTTCCTTCTGGATGGATAGATTAACTATTAAACCATCTATACTATTATTTGCGAAGTGATTTTTCGCAACGGAGCTCTCATGTTAAAAGCCGAAGCGGTTAATATCTATTTTATCTTTAATGAAATTTTTATATATAACTAATTTGATAATTAAAAACGAAATTTAAAAAATAAATTAGATTAGTATGTTATTATCTTAGATAACTGAGAATAATTAAGATAATAAGTTTATAAAAAAATAAAAATAAAATAATTCTTATATATGTTATTATTATCTGAATATATAATATTGTAACAACATGAAAATGCTTATATATCTTAATTTTATATATAATTGATTTTGGCTTTTGAAAATAATATCATTCTATTATAAAATTTAAAAATTAAAATATTAAAATCAATTTTAATTAAATATTAATCAAANGGCTTTTGAAAATAATATCATTCTATTATAAAATTTAAAAATTAAAATATTAAAATCAATTTTAATTAAATATTAATCAAACAAAAACATTTGTATTTATATAATTCGCAACGGAGCTCTCACGTTAAAAGTTGGAGCGGTTAATATCTATTTACCCTTAATGAAATTTTTATATATAACTAATTTGATAATTAAAAACTAAATTTAAAAAATAAATTAGATTAGTATGTTATTATCTTAGATAACTGAGAATAATTAATATAATAAGTTTATAAAAAAATAAAAAAATAAAATAATTCTTATATATGTTATTATTATCTGAATATATAATATTGTAACAACATGATAATGCTTATATATATCTTAATTTTATATATAATTGATTTTGGCTATTGAAAATAATATCATTCTATTATAAAATGTAAAAATTAAAATATAAAAATCAATTTTAATTAAATATTAATCAAACAAAAACATTTGTATTTATATAATTAAATATTATATATTTAAAATTGGAATGGTTCAAGTTAATGATACCTCTAATGAAATTCATATATTTATATATAAATTATTTAAAAACGAGTTTTATGTTAGTGATAGAAATTTATATGTTATTATATTAGTTAATTTATTATAAATTAATAGGATAATTATCCACATTCATGCATATTTAAAACATAAGATATCTTATAGAATATTATACAAGTTATCTGGAAATATTTTTTTATTATTATGAAAAATAAAAATGTAAGTTATAAAACAATTTAAAATTAAATATTAAAAAAATAGAAATATATTTTCAGAAATATTTTATTATGTGGATGTTGTTCAACACTATATTAGGCATATAGATTTTGATGAAAATTCATAGAAAAATATTTTAATGTTTGATTTAGGTTTTTTAAAACTATAAAATTTAACTTATAATATTATTTTAGAAATAAGAAAACAAAAAATAATAAATATTCATAAGAAAATTATGCCCGCATATGCGGACACAACACCTAGTTGATTACTAAGTTTGTAGCAAAAAAAATGATTACTAATTCATGAGAAATTGTACCAATGGTAACATTGTCACTTCTCTTGGTAATTCGCTAACAAACCATCAATTTCAGACAAGACTTGGAAGCAACAAGCACTTCTTCTAGCTTTTTGTGTGTTTGGAGAATGTCTCATGGAACATGACTTGTTTTGGAAACATTTCAGGGTACTTTATGGATGATAATTCGTTTGTTACTGGTTGATCGTAGAGATCACGCAGAAGAAATAAAGTAACCATTAATAGAGCAATATTAAGATATATATATTACAAAGCATTCGTACCGGAAACAACAACGAGAAGGAGAAAAGCATCAAACAACAGCAAAAGAATAAGAAACATAATAAGAGACATAACTTATACAAACAAAGTGTGTGAGACCAAGACGGCAATGTGTTGTGTGGCCAGCTAAAGAGCTTAGTCTCACTTGGAAGGTGGTGGAGTGAAGAAAGGGATGGTAGGAATGCTGGTGGGAATATTGAAGGGGAAGTTGTTTGGAATGCTGATTGGGAAATTTGGGATATTGATTTGTGGGAAGTTTGGGATGTTTATGGGCTGTGTTGGGTTAGGCAAAGAAGGCATCTGTGTACTTGGTAATGGTGGAAACGCTGCGGGTTGAGGAAGAGTTGGCTGAGGAAGCGAAGAAGGCATTGGTGGTGGCATTGTGGGTTTGGGAAGAGGTGGGAATGTTGTTGTAACCGGTGGTTGAGTCGCTGGTGTTGATTGGAGAAGATGGCGACGAGCAGATAGACCGGTGAATAAGCTTGTGAATGTTGCTGCAATGACGAGGGATGATAGCCAAGAAGCCATTTTGGAGATTTAGAATTGTGTTGTTACTAGAGAGAATGAGGGTTGTGTGTGTGTTTTTAGGTTTGATTTATGGAGTAATTGTGAAGGAGTTTGTGTATATATATATATAGAGTTAATTAATTAGGGATTGGGTTTGATGAGAAGTAGTTGAAGGGAGGTTTGAAGAATTTGATTGTTGGTGCAACTTACTAACAGTTACTTGTTGCACAAGAAACCTGGGTCAGTAGAAGCAACTCTAACATTTAGCAGTTTATCTCGGTTCAGCAACCTAGACTGCAAAATCAGTGTTTTCAAAAAACTGATAGGAAATCCTGATTGGTAAACTTATTATATTTTCATATTATAATTAAATTTTAAAATATTACAAACATGTTGAAACAGTGTTTGCGATCACAAGATAGATGGTGGTAATGTGTTTTGTTGCACAGTGGTTATTGTTTTACATATAATCTTTTATCTATACTATTAAAAGTGAAGGCACCTTTGAAAAATCGACTGATGGAAGTTGTGTGCACCTTCATTAATGACATTTTGGTAATTTATTTTTTGGTCTTACATCTATATATATATCAATTGTTACAAATCATATCACATATTAAATATACCCGATATATTCTCTCTGTTACCATTAATTACTCTAACCATATTTCATATTATATTTCATACATTTATATTGTCTTATAAACTTTATATTACGGTTTTAATCTATAGATTGACTACATAAATATTTATTATAATATAAATAAATTATATGGTGTTCATATGCTCTCATACTTATAAATGTTTACATATTTATAAAATAAATTGTAATAAAATTGTAATTTTAAATCATAATATATAATTCAATATACTGTATAATAAAATCAACAAAATAATATTGTTTTTATCAAATGAAAATATACTAAATTATATTTTAATATAGTAATTTAGATATTATGTTAAATATAATTTTTATTATTGTAATATATATTTTAATATTTTGCATAAATAAATTGAAGTATGTTGTAAACTCTATGAATATATGTTGTCATGAATATGTAATTCTTTTTAACTTATAATTTATAAAATAATTTTAATCAAGGTATTATATATATATATATTATTTATTGTAGTAATTTAATTATTAATATGAATAATGTATTTATAAATATTATAGTAATGGTATTTCTTATTTAATAAATCCAAATGAATTAAAATTAATTGTAATAATATTTAAAAGTACATTTTATTATTTAAAATAAATATTTATATTTTACTGAAAAAGATATTAAAAGATATTGTCAAAATGCAATATTAGAAAAGATCTTGGTAATATCTTTGATATCTGATTTTTAAAATATTTAAATAATATATTAAGATTGTTATTGAATAATAACTAAATTTGTTATATGCAAGATAATTTCAAATATTTCCGTATTAACTTTTCTTCATATGTCGATATATCATCATTCTCATGGTGACATTTTATGGATGAGATACATTTTGTTAAGAAAATATTGCAAAAAATATTTTCTATAATTATCTTTGTACTAAAATAAATGAATTGCTTCATCTATAAGTTTATAAATTAACCACAATCAGTATCGTGATTAGTTATTCTTTATTTGGTTTCCATAAATTTCAGTAACTTACCGTAGTTGTATTACCATTAACTGTTAAACTTTAAACTTCTTAAATAATTCAAAATATCTTCAAGAAATATTCCTTATTCTTCGAAAGAGATATTTTTAAAAATCGTCTAAATATTCTTTCCTACATTTGCGTAACCTAAATGTATATCGTCCCTATCTATTATAAATCTAGCCTCTTTTAACCACTATATTCATCATCATTGAAAAACTTAAAACAAAAATGGCGAATAATTTGCAGTTGTCGTGATACAAAACCGAGGTAGACTGCATGTCGCATCCAAGTCAAAATCTTTCATACATGGAGACATTTCATGAAAGACATAGAGGAGACCTTGAAACTAATTATTTGTGATGCAAATGTAAGTTTATCGTTTTGTATAGATTTATGATTTAGATATCTTCATTTTGTAGAATTGTAACCTAAATGATAATGTTTTCTAAGCGCAGGTCAAAACCTAAATGATAAAATTCTTCTCTATATTTATGGAACAATTCTTCTATTTTTAAAACTATATTATTTTGAATCATAAATGTTAATAATTTTCTTATTGGTCAGTTTTCTCCCATTTTTATAACTTATTTCCATTGTTGTGTATCTATATAACACGAGTATATTTTTATCTAGATGTTATTGGACAAGACTTGGGTGATCTGGAAACCATAACGTGTATCATAGGGAAACAAAAGAATAAGTTGGAGTTCAGTATCGTGGAAACCATAATTTTTTTTTTTTATGGTTAATAGTATAAAGTTAGTCTCCCTACCTATTATAAATTTCTCAAGCGTGGGTCAAAACAAAATTACCGAAACATAAATAAACTCTATAATTCGATTAACATATTTATTGGATTTAACTACAAATTTGTAATACAATTTTGCGTATTTTTAGTATTGATTTTTCAAGTTTATTATAGGTCATGTACCCATCCAATTTCGGTTTCAATCTAATATGTGTTTTAATTCTTCAAACTCTCACAACACTTAATTTTCTGATTCTCTGTTCAACCACAAACTGACTCGGTCATGCAAACTCAATGAAAAGATCCTACTAAAACGTTATATACATCAAATTTCGCATATAAAACTATCATATAATATAAATCGGATCATTTTAGACATTTTGTTACAACCGTAACAAAATCCTCGCTTCTCAAGCGCGGATCAAAATCTAGTTATACTATTAAAGAAGACCCCACATTCACACCATCTTGCCTTGAATTGTTTTAAATTTGAAAACAGGCTTGTTCACACACTGATTCTTGTTGATTCAAGTGCTAAATTACGTGCAAAGGTTGGAGCTATGAAGCATCATCATATCATCGGAGAAAGGGGTTATCGCCACAAAATCTACTGTCGTTGGTTATACTTATGTTTATGAAAATAAGATGTTGGAATAATTTAAAAAGTCAACTGGTAATGTGTTAGGTTGATCACATCTCCCTTTATTAGAGTTAGTCTTCAATTATCCGAAGAGAATCTCTCTAAACACTTCACTATATCAAGAAACATGAACTTCTATCTCACCACCAGTCGACGTTCTTAGGTTGATTAATACCTAATATATACTAGATGACATTGTTGATTATTACCGATGTGGGATTGGAGTAATAATTATAATGCCCATTTAATTACAAGACCAAAAAGTTATAAGACCAAAAAGTTATTAGACCAAAAAAAAAGAAAACAAAAAGTTAAATGTCCTTTACTTTTGTATAGAGGCGTAATAACTAGTAAGCCCATTTAATTACAAGACCATCTCTCACCTTCGATTATTACCGATGCGGGATGGAGTAATAACTAGTAAGCCCATTTAATTACAAGACCACAAGTAAATCCCATTACTTTCGTAAATACGCCCACTTACGAAGAAAACGATCTCTTGCTCAAAAAAAAAAGAAAACGATCTCTTGCTAAAAAAAAAGAAAACGATCTCAAATGACGGAGTTTTGAACACAGAGCAGATCAGCAGAGTTTGCAGTTTTGTGCTCTTAATAAGCAAAGTGCCGTAGCCAAACATAACTTATATATAGAATGACACGACCTAAGTAACATCTGTTTCAGAATAGATACCAAAACAAATAAGTTTTTAAACAGCTACCACTATAAGCATTATAAAACATCAAAAGAGAGAGTTCAACATTCAAGCATAGAGTCTGATCTTAATAGTTGCTGGCTCATCTTCGTGAACCTCAGATTCTTCCTCTTCTTCTTCCTCCTCCTCTTGGTCTTCTTCTTCAGATTCTGTGTTTCCTCCTCCTTCAACAGAATTTTCAGTTTCCTTCATCAGCTTTCTCCTCCAACTCTTTCTTCTTCTTCACCTTCTCTATCACATCCATCTATTCCCTATTCACCTGTTTTATCACACACATTTTAAGTTAGCACAAGTACTATAACTACGTAGGAGTTTACAACAAATTGGTTTAACTAGAATGTGATCATCAAACACATTCTACCTTTATTAATCAGCAGCTTTTGATTTACAAGTTTAATATTATGTACACTATCCAACGATGATGAAAAAGCAATCAACAAGTCATGCCACTAGATTATATGATGTTATTAAGGCTTTCATCATATGTTGTGTGCTACCCAAGGAATCAAGTACAGACGTTTTATTCTTAAGCTTACCAAGTAACCATATCCAGTTTTAAGGATAGAGCTTACTACACATAAACAACAGAGGAAGAAAAGATTATGTTATTATTTTACATCTTATCTATTAAAATAGAAGTCATGATTTCTTTTGTGATTTTTTTTTTTAACTTGAATCATCCTTTAAAATATTTATTAAGACTACACTACAAGAAAACTCGTCCATTACTAGGACGGGTTTTCCTCGTTATTTCCTAGTAAATAACCATTTACTAGAAACTTACGAGGAAACGCGTTTCGTCGAAACACGTTCATCGTAAAGCCTTTTCCTCGTAAGGTCCTAGCTAATTTACGAGGAAAATTTTTCTCGTAAAAGCATGGTTAGCTTTTCCTCGTAAGGTCTTCGTAGGGTTTCCTCGTAAACTCGTAGTTAGCTTTTCCTCGTAAGCTCGTAGTAATTCATTACGAGGAACTTACTAGATAGAATTATTTACGAGGACATTACTTGGAAACCTTTACGAGGATTTTGCTTCGAAAAATCTTTTTCCCTATTAAAAAAATTAATTATAAATATAAATAATTTATTTTTTAAAAATAAAAAAAAATCAAATTATAAATAAAAATAAAAAAATATTTTATAAATAACTAAATAATATACAATTAAGTTTTAAAATTCATAATATACAATTAAAAATAAAAAAAACTACGGATGCTGGTCGTGAAATTGCCGAACGAACTCGTCCTGGCTCGCCAAATCCTGCTCCTCTCCAAAGTTGGTTGCCGGTTGTGACTGTGATGGTGGATGCTGTTGGGTTGGAAGCCCTCCGCGTTCCCGTCTCTGACGCAACATCTCCTCCAATTGCGGGTTTCCAACCGCCAAAATGTCGAGGACATCGGTGAGAGAAGTCACATGCTCGGTGAGCGAACTCACATGAGACTGCGTCGCCTGCAACTCCGAGCGCAGCTGAGCATTGACATTGTGCTGCTCTTGAGCATAAGACGATGTCGCTGCAGGACATCTTAACCAAGCCAATCCCGACGATACGCCCCTTTTTCTAGGGGCAACCTGTAAATAAAAATATTAATAACATTAAGAAAAAGTTTAAATAAATAATAAAAATTAATAGTAAAACAAATTATTTACCTCCTCGTAAATCTTATCCACTTCAAGAGTGGATCATATGACTAGAGTCCCAGTCTGCCGAGTCAGCTGGGTCTGGCGTTCGTCAACTCGGGCAACAACCTCGTTGTAGATTCGCTCGGAAGCAGGATCTACAAACTGCCAGCCTTGTTCTGGTGGGTCCTCTCGTAAAGGTCTTTCAGAGATAGAAGAACTCCTGTCTCTTTAGCCTAAAAGTAATTTTTAAAATTAAATATTAATTTGGAATATTCAAATAAAATATAAATTAAATAGTTATTAAAAATCATCTTACCATGTCTAGACGAACTCCCCTGTGAGGTTTTCGACTCGTGGTGTGAAGCATCTTCGTGTTGCCAAGCTTGTCTGTGGTCATGCGGTTCCCGGAGTTTGTGTTGGAGGTTTTGACCGAGTCCGGCAACCCCCAATAGCTGATGAGGCCATCCCACACCGTGGTTGTGAAGCAATCGGGTTTCCCGTCCTCGTAACCATCCACCTGATTTAAAATAATTAGAATTAAAGTCAATAATATTTTTAAAACTATATATATATATATATTATAATTTATAAATCTATACATGAAGGTCGCACTCCAGTTGTAGACCATGTCGAGCAATCGTGCTCTTGCCTTGCCCTCAAACTCCGTCTTCACCCGCTGGTGAATCCCAATAGACCAACGATATTTTTGCTGTAACCAGAAAAAATAAGAGACAGATTAGTTCAATAATATTAATAATTTTAAATAATTAAAAATAAATTAAGTTGATCATTAATTAAACTTACATCGAACGATTTGAACCACGTCTTTTTTGTGTGGCTCGCCGTCTTCTTCCAGTTTGGAGCTGCATCGGGAAAGTATCCCTTGATACAGTCCGTGACGCTAGTTGCGACACAATTGTCAAGACCAAACCTGGAAAGACACAAAATAAATCATTAATTAGATTAATTTGTAAATATTTTGTTAATTAAGAAATAAATTAAATTTTTTTTAAAAAAATTAAAACATACCATAATACGTTTTGACCGTCCCGTCGGATAGGATCTAACTCTGGCAGCCTTTCTCTGCCTGGAAGGGCCAAAATATCATCCACCGTGTACACTGCAAAGGGTGCGTTCGGCGGCACCTGCAAATCGGGATGAACCCCGACCGGTGGAGGAGGAGGTGGTTGCTCAAACCGGGACGCCGTAGAAGCTCCCTGAGTCTCGGGAACAGCGTCACGATCCGGAATCGAAGATGAACCGGAAGCTGACGAAGATGAACCGAGACCAGACTGACGCCCGAAAATATCTCCGTAGTGACTCCCCTGAAGAGACGACCTCTTTTTAGCAGCCTTATCAATCTTGCTCTGTCTAGGCATCTATATTTAAAAAAAAAATCAAAACATTAATTCCCGTATAATTAAAAAAAAACAGTTAAAAAAAGTAAACCAACCTAATCTAAATTACCTAAACTAACCACCTAATCTAAATTCCCTAAACTAACCACCTAATCTAAATTCCTTAATCTAATCACCTAACTATGAATTAGAGAGAACCTTTAGAGGATTCAGAGAGAAGCTTACTACAAAATGAGAAATCGGATTGCTCGAGTTTATATAAGGAATTTTGTTTCCTCGTAAAGCCCTAGTAATGTTACTAGGGCTTTACGAGGAAATATCTATGCCCGTGTTTTTATTTCCTTGTAAGGTTCTAGTAATATAATTACTAGGACCTTACGAGGAAAATTCTTTACGAGGAAATAGCTATGCTCGCGTTTTTTCCTCGTAAAGTTCTAGTAATGCTTTACTAGAACTTTACGAGGAAACGGCTATGCCCGCATTTTCTATTACTAGGGCTTTATGAGGAAAGGGTTTATAAATCCCTAAACTCGAAACCCCAAACCCCAAACCACCACTTCCTTAACTTATAACCTCTTCTACAACCAAACTCCTAACCTCTTCTACACATAAACCCCAAATGCAAATTGATTTTGTGATTAAACAAACTTAAAACATATATAATCCAAATTCATTTTTGTGATTAAACAAACTTATAAACATACATAATCATTCGGATAAATTGTCGTAATCTGTTGAAACATCATCATTTTCTAAAAACTCGTCGTCTACACCTTCGTCCGTTGAGTGATCAGGAACATCTTCGTATTCATGATTATGTGGATCGATAAGTAGGAACTCATCAATTTCTGCTTCAGCTTCCTCGATCTCATTGGTGTTTTCTTCTCGTAATGGTGGTTGTTCTCCAGCGATTATTCGTCCTCGAGGTGTAACTTTGATAACAGCTAACCAGTTTATTCCCGAGGTAGTAATCCGAGGGTATGGAATGAAGCAAATTTGATCTGTTTGGGAAGCTAATATGAAAGGCTCGAACTTGTTCTACCTACGAAAATAAAGATCAATGTAAAAATTAATTAATATTGGAAACCTGGATATTAAAAAAAAAAGAATTTGTTGTACCTTCGTCCACCGTTGACATCAACTACACCGTTCTTGTTAATCCGAACACCTCTGTTGACGACGGGGTCGTACCACTCACACTTGAAGATAACGCATTTAAAACTCATACCTGGGAATTGAACTTCATAAATCTCCTGCAAGATCCCGTAGAAATCTGTTTCGCCTTTCACACATATTCCATAATTACTTGTCGCCCAGTGTCTACCATAGTCATAGGTATGAAAAGTATAGCCTCGGGTGAAATACATCGATGATATAGTGACCTTTGCAACTGGACCTTGAAGTAATTCACGAAACCATGCGGGATAGTCAGGATCATCATAATCAACCTACAACAAAAAGTAATATAACTAGACATTAGACTTACTTTGTGGTAATGTATGCATACAATTTAAGTAATAAATAAATACATGGTTCCTCAACCACTTGATAAAGTGGTGATCTTTCCTTTTGTCTAACTCAGTTGTCGATATACCAAGTATTGCTTCCTCGACTTGAGTTACAAATTGGCTATAAAATCATATATGTTATGTTATATATTTAATATTGAAAAAAAAAATGTATATATATATATATATATATATATATAAGTGTGTATGTTTATATATTTAACTTTCAAAATAAGCAATCAATGGATGCTCGCAATTAAGAAGATTATAAAGGTGTGCACTATGGACGTCTTCATCACTCGACCACCAAACCTCTTTCAATTTCCCACCCAATCGCCCAATTTGACAAAAGATGTCTGGAAAATCGTCTTCCATATATGTCGGCACAACACCACCATCATCATATCTTCTTGGAGCTCGTTTCCTTGTACGTACTTTCGGTGCAAAGTAGTACGATGTGAAATGTGATGTTTCTTCCGTCAAACTTCCCGAAACAATAGAAACTTCAACTCTTGCTAGGTTTTTGGCTTTTCCTCTCAAAGTTTTCACGGTCCTTTCATACTGATATATCCGTCCATAGTGCACGGGTCCACGAAGTATTGCCTCATACGGAAGGTGGACAACTAGGTGTTCCATGACGTCGAAAAAAGTAGACGGGAATATTTTCTCCAGGTTGCAGATTAAGACGGGGATGTTTTCATGATGTTGTTGGACAACTTCCACTTTAAGAGTGCGGATGCTCAGATCCCTAAAAATGCTCCAATTCCTTATATATTACAAAAACAAAATTATCCACATCAGTATATATATAAATAATTAATCATGTCATTGTATTATAATAATTAATTACCTGAAAGTGCTTCATGTACTTTTGCCGGTAGTAGCTCCACAAACGCAAAGCGAAGTAGTCGCTGCATAAAGACATGACAATCATGGCTCTTCATCCCGGAGAACTTTTGCCCTTTCTCAACACATCTTGAGAGATTTGAAACATACCCATCAGGGAACTTCACTTCTGAAGCCACCCAGTTGAACAACACAGACTTTTTTTCTGATGACAGTCTGAATATTGGAACTAGAAATTGCCCATTGCTTTTTATATGTAGCTCACTCCTTGAGCAGATATCGGGTAAGTCCAACCTTGATTTTACGTTGTCTTTCGTCTTCCCTGGGACATTTAATATAGTGTTCACAATGTTCTCAAAAAAGTTCGTCTCTATATGCATCACATCGAGGTTGTGGCGCAAAAGAAGATCTTTCCAATATGGCAATTCCCAAAATATACTCTTTTTGTGTCAATTGTGCTAAACACCATAAGAATCAGGCATATTACTGGGAACATGCCAATTCCCACCACGAGGAACTGTTTTTAGAGCACAGTAGTAATCGATTTGCGCTTCGATTTGTTCTCCAGTTAAAGATGGAGGAGGAGTGTCTCTGACAACCCTTTTGTGCCTGTACAATTTCTTGTTTCTTCGGTATGGGTGGTAAACGGGAAGAAATTGACAGTGACAATCGAACCAACTAATCTTCCTACCATGCTTCAACTGAAACACATCTGTTATTCCATTACAATATGGACAAGCTAATCTCCCATGTGTAGTCCACCCAGACAACATCTCATATTCAGGAAAGTCACTTATGGTCCACAAAAGCATCGCTCGCATCGTAAAATTTGTTTTCGTTGAACAATCATATGTCTTCACCCTTGTTGACCACAAATCTTTCAACTCTTTTATCAGTGGTTGTAGAAAAACGTCGAGAGATTTTTTTGGATGTTTTGGACCAGGTATTAATATGGTCATGAATATAAACTCTCGTCGCATGCACATCTCCGGTGGCAGGTTATACGGTGTAAGAAAGACTGGCCACAATGAATACCGTCTCCCAGACATTCCAAATGGACTAAATCCATCAGTGCATAATCCAAGATACACATTCCGGATATTGCTAGCGAAATGTGGATGTACATTGTTAAAATGTTTCCAGGCTCTTGCATCTGATGGATGAGTCATCTCTCCATCCGTCTGAGTATGCTCAGCGTGCCATCTCATCCCTCCAGCAGTCTCCTCAGATTGGTACAATCTTTTCAATCTGTCTGTGAATGGTAGGTACCACATCCTTTGGTACGGTACCCTATTACGCCCTCGACCTTGCGGTTTGAATCGTGGCTTCTTACACAACCGACATTCTTCTAACTTCTCATCATCTCCCCAGTAAATCATGCAGTTGTCGATGCAAACGTCTATCATCTCCGAGGGCAACCCAAGACTATATACCAATTTCTTAATCTTATAATAAGATTCAGCAGACACATTGTCTTCTGGCAAATACTCTTTAAACAAGTCTACCCATACATCCATACAATTTTCAGGTAGATTGTGATCGGTTTTAATACTCATCATTCTAGCAGCCAACGACAATTTAGACATACCTTCTCTACAACCACTGTAAATTGGCTCATTCACAACATCTAACATTTCATAAAACTTTTTTGCATCTAAGTTAGGTTCTTCAACTTCATCATCATCATGAGTTACAAATGCACCATATCATGAACCCTATGACAATCTACCATTTGTTCCTCTTGGTGATGATAGCTATTTTCATTACGCTAATGATCAACCGGTTCAACCTGAAAATTGCTATTACTACTGCTACCTTCATTCCTACAACTAGCATCGTCTTCTCCATGTTGATACCAAATATAATAATATGGCATGAAACCGCTATTTATTAAATGCTTCCAAACATTTTCACGATGGCCTAATTTTGTATTGCAGCATTTCCAACAAGGACAGAACATCTTACCACTTTCATGCGTGAGTGGTGTAGAATCTGTCTGATGCATAAACGTCTCCAACCCTTCGAGATATTCGTTCATCACCCTCCCGTTATTATCTCTGTGGGAATACATCCACTTCCGCAACTCGAAAATATTTCCCAGAACGGACATTTTTTTGTGTTTGATCAAGCTTATAGCTGATTATTTTTTGGTGTGTTTCAAATGAATCACAATTGTGTATTTATAGAAATTTTCAAATCTGAGCATTTACTAGGAAATTGCTAGGAAATGTAGGTACAAAACACGTTTTGATTTAAATTCGATATTTCATATCCAGTTCCTCCTAATTTCGTAGTAACAAATCTGTTTCTCTTAATTTCGTAGTAACAAATTTGTTCCTCTTAATTCCGTAGTAATACTTTACTAGGACTTTACGAGGAAATTGACTTACTACGGCCTTACAAGGAAATGTACTATTGCCACATAATTTCCTCGTAACGTTACTACGGTGTTACGAGGAAATATTTTTCTCGTACCTGTACTAGGACCTTACGAGGAAAACTTGTTTTCTCGTAAAGTCGAAGTAAGTTCGTAGTAAATTTACGAGGAATTATTTTCCTAGTAAAATTTCGTAGTAACTTCTTAGTTTTCTTGTAGTGCTAATAATACATAATTTATGAACTACTTATCATAATATCTTTTGATATCTTTTCATTTTAAATATTAAATTTAAAAATTATAACAAGTCTGTTTCAAAAGATTTTGACAACATATTATCTTCTAAAAATTATCTATCAATATTTTCACTATTTTTCGTCATTAGTTTATATATATATATAATATAACAATTCTTTAACTGTTTTTACTAAATTTTCTCATTAGTTTATATATATATATACAAACTCTAACATTTCAGTTGAAAAATAATTTAACAATATTTTAATTTCAAAATTTTATGTAAATAATTCACTAATTTCATCATTAGCAATGAAATATTATTATACATTAATATATTCAGTTATTTTTTATAAAATAAAAAAATATTATATCCTATTTTTATCTATTATATAATCATAACAAATCCTATTAAAAGAAAATTATTATATTGAACTAAATCTGATAAAGTTATATTAAATTGATAAATTTATATATATTTATTTTCATAAGTACAAACTATTTATGTTAAAAAATATAATAGGTTGGTAAGATGAGCTAACATTAACAAACTATATAATATATGTATAAAATTAACATAGATTAGACTTTTGCGTATATAATAATAATATATTATCTAAAAAGAATAAAAGTAATAAATATTGCTAAAAGGGAATCCGGTTTTGTAAGACGGGTCAAAATTTAAAATAAATTAAATACAAATTTTTTTTAACTATGTTGTTTCATGCATATATTAATTATTTTAATAACTAAATTCAAATAGAATAAGCTAAAATACAATAAGAAGCGACAAATACATGTAACGACTTTAAACAATTTATTAATTACAATATATAAAATAAAATTATTATGGGTATTTTAAATATTTATATAAACATTTAAATATATGATTAACGTTCAAATGTATGCCACTTGTAGTCTAAAATAAATATTTATGTATATAAAACTGAATACAAACACCGCGCGGTTGCGCGGTTTAGAATCTAATATACTACTAGGATAAGATATGTGCCTCGCGCAAGTTGAGTGTATGTAATTAAAATATAAAAGTTTAATATTGACAAATTTAAAATTTACATATGATTGTTTTTATATGTATTTGCAATTTTGAAAATTTTATATAATTATCCATATGTAAGATCAAAAACAATTGTAACTAGAACTGTATATCAAAACTTAGAATTTAATGGATCCGATTCATATATTTTTCACTTTTTAGTGTTCGAGTGATGAAAAATAAACGGAGTGTCACATGACTTAATTTAGTAGAGCATTATCAAGTTCTCTAATGTTTTCTTAAAAACCAGTTTATAGAATATTTACATTTAGAAAATAGAAAGTTTCAAAACTAATTTAATATAATTTATTTATTTGTCTAATAATATCAGAAATTTACATTTTTAAAAATTATTTTTTATTAATTTAACTTAAATTTTAAATTATACTTCTGTTTAAAATAAAAATATTTATTCATACGATATGGGATATATATATATATATATATATTAACATAAACACCTTTTAAAATAAAATTATTTATTCATATGATTTTATATTCATTGTAATTTATTATAGAAAAAAAATAGACATTGATCACAAATTTTATATGATATTTTTAACAGTATTAGTAATTTATACTCGTTTTAAAAATTTCAAAATACAGCATATATAAAAAAATCTAAATTTTTATTATATGATCAGTGTAGTTGTGTAATTTATTTTAATAATAAAAATTTAAACAAAAATGATATAAAGTATACAGATTGTTAACAAATTTTTGTTATTTAAAATCATTAATAGTCATATATATGTTAATCACATTAGGTAATTCCGTAGGTTTTATTTAAGGAAGTAATATATAAAAGATTTAGTTTTATATATTATTTAGTTTGGTATGTCTTATATGAGACCAACATACGTTATTTTAAAACTATGTTTTATATAAAGACAAAGTGCTCTAGAGTCATTCTAAATTGAAGTAGAAAGCATAGAAAGATGTCATGTAGGATGTGATTATTTTTTAATTAATACAAACTCAAGGTTACAAGTTTTTAAATGTTTCTCAAATTAATATATAGGGTATTAAAGAAGAGACCTCATTCACACAATCTTGCCTTGAATTGTTTTAGATTTTAAAACAGGCTTGTTCACACACTGATTCTTGTTGTTTCAACTGCTAAATTCCGTGCATAGGTTAGCGCTATTAAGCATCACCATATCATCAGAAAAACGGGTTATCGCCACAAAATCTACTGTTGTGTGTTGATTTATACAGAGATGTCGTTGGTTATATACTTATGTTTATGAAAATTCATCATAAAAAGAAGATATTGGTTGGTTGTCTATATTATTATTTGCGAAGTGATTTTTTGCGACGAAGTTCTCACGTTAAAAGTTGGAGTGGTTAATATCGATTATACCCTCATTGAATAAAATATATAAATTAGCCAAAAATAAAAACGAATTAATACTTATTTGATTAGATAAATGATTAAAATTAATAATAATGATAAAAATCATCCATAATCGAAATATATATTTAAAAGAAAAAGATAATTTCTATATATACTGTGTTGTTACCCGGAAAATATATTTTTAATAAAAAAATTTAAAAACAAAAACACATAAATATAATTGTATAATTAATTTTTTTTTAATTGTATATAATTCAAAAGAGAAAATTGAAAAAAGATAATCGTAATTACTTATTAAAAATATAATAATATAATGATATGTATGTATGTATATATATGCGAAGTGATTTTTCGCAACGGAGCTCTCACGTTAAAAGTTGGAGTGGTTAATATCGATTATACCCTTAATGAATAAAATATATAAATTAGCCAAAAATAAAAATGAATTTAATACTTATTTGATTAGATAAATGATTAAAATCTATATTATAATAGTTCACTTCTAAGGCTCCTTAAGCTGTCCACGTCAGCAAGTTTACGGGTCCCACGCGTTTAAATTTTAAAAGCTTATAGTTTTTTTTAAATGACTATGAACAATGAATACACTTTAGTAAAGTGATATAAGGCATCTAATTAAGTCTACAAGTGTGTGGGTTCAAACCGCGCAGCTGTTATGTATTTTAGTTTTTTCGTTTGGATTATTATCATATGGGCTTTTTAGTTTTACTGTTTTTATGTTTTTTTCCTCTGGACTTATTGTTTAAAGCCCAAAATAGTGAAAATCCCAAAAACAATTAAAAATGGATCCAAAAACAAACAGCCAAACAAAAAAACAAACAAAAAACGAGTCTCACGCGGCACTATCATGTCCTAATATATATTTTACTGTTAGAGCATATTTCCTAATATATATTTTCAAAAAATTATGTATGTGAAATAAAATAAAAAAATATTTTTGTTATTTATAAGATAACTATGTAATTTCTCTTCAATTTTTAATAGTTACTATAATTTCATTTTTATCAGACTCCGGCGGATGGATTTCCACAGTCGATGACGCCGTAATGAAAAATACCACATTATTCATGAACAAAATCCAAACTTACAAAAAAACATATCCAAACCTATCTATTGAAACCCAAACAACAAATATTAACTTAAATTAAAGTTATTTTCAAAATGATAAATCGTTTAGTACAAATATAAATACTATAAATAAATATTTATATCAAGTTTTGACATCCGATATAAAAACTATTTCCAGCATAAAAAAACAATATAGACACCAATTTTTATACACTAAAAATTATATTATAATTTAGTTATTCCTATAAACCTTATCTCGTATATAAATAACATTTAACACATTATATATACAATATTTTCACTTTACACTCTTGTTACATTCTTTCAATTTCACCATTATTTGGTATTATTAGAATAACCCACTAAACCAACAACAACAAAAAACACAGATCCCGGCTCCGCGCTTGCGCGGGGGTTATGCAGCTAGTTAGTAATAATGATAAGAATCATCCATAATCTAAATATATATTTAAAAGAAAAAGATAATATTTATATATACTGTGTTGTTATCCGGAAAATATATTTTTAATAAAAAAAATTTTAAAACAAAAACACATAAATATAATTGTATAATTAAAAAAATTTAATTGTATATAATTCAAAAGAGAAAATTGAAAAAAGATAATCGTAATTACTTATTAAAAATATAATAATATAATGATATGTGTGTATGTATATATATATATATTTGTGAAGTTATTTTTCTCCTCTGAACTCACACGTTAAATTAAATTTATATTTCTATTTTATATAGGTAAACCTTAAACATGAATTAATCATATAAAATAAAAGATTATTAAAAAGAAAGAAAATATGTGTTTGATAAAAATAAATTCAAATATATTGTATTATTATCCAAACTAATATTATTTTTTTGTAAGATCAATTTTTGAATGTATATTTATCGATTCAATTTTTCAAATGGAAATATAGATTTCTATATTTTTTATCAATTAAAAAAGAAATTAAATAGACTTTAGATTTTTCAAAGTTTTAAAGGAAAAAATAGTTTTTTTAATTTGTGAATAAATTTACCATGTACAAAAGTTTATGTTTTAGGTCAATTTTTTTGGATACAAATAATCATTTATTTTGATGATTTTTTAAATTGATTTAAAGATAATTAAGTCTGCATGTGCGGACATAACACCTAGTATACTTTTGTTTATGAAAATTTATCATAAAAAGAAGATATTGGAATAATTTAAGAAGTCAACTGGTAGTGTGTTATGTTGATCACATCTCCCTTTATAGAGTTAGTCTTCAGTAATCCCAAGAGAACCTATTTAGACACTTCACTATATCAAGAAACATGAACTTGTATCTCACCACTGGTCGACGTTTCGTAGATTGATTAATACCTAATATATACTAGCTGACATTGTTGATTATTACCGATGTGGGATTGGAGTAATAATTATAATGCCCATTTAATTACAAGACCAAAGTTATTAGACCAAAAAAAAAGAAAACAAAAAGTTAAATGTCCTTTACTTTGGTATAGAGGCGTACGTATGAAGAAAACCTTATGTTTTACAAAGTAACGATCAGAAAGAAAACGAGCGATCTCAAACGACCGGATCAGTGTAGATTCAGATTACAAACAATCTCAAATAACAGTTAGAGTGGATGATAATGAGATGTCGTGACGAACGCTTGTCGCTAGAAAACACTATGAACAAAGTAAAATACCTTCTTATATATAGAATTAAAGTTAGCACAAATAATACATTGGAATATACAACAAATTGGGTTAAACTAGATTAGTGGTCACACTTTGCACCTTTTTAATTAGACGGAGTCTTAATCAGCAGCTCAGCTGGGCAGCAAGGGCATATAATATGTGCAAACAAAGTGTGGGATCACAAAACAGATGTTTACACACACATTAATTAGTGGTTATTATTTTAGATAATAATTTTATCTATTTAAAGAGAAATCACACTCATGCAAAGGAATCATCTTCGTCTTAGATTGTATTAGATTGTTTTAAGAAGCATAATACAAATAGTTGGATAGGCTGTGGAGTGAGGATCCATCCGTGTGCTGCACCACCCCTTTGAAGATTAATCTGAACTTCTCCATAAGTCTAAGATACCCCAAAATTGGGAAAAAAAAGAGTGATCATCAGAGGTGTAGGTTATATTCATGAAAATTTATCAAAATAAAACAATAATTTAAAAAGGTTATATTTATAAAAATTTATCAAAAGAAAACTATAATTTAAAAAGTCAACCGGCAATGAGTACTGACTCATGACTCCCTGACAGAGTTAATCTTCAGTCCGAAGACCTCTCTAGACACCTTCTCCGTATCAAGAATCATAAACCTCTATCTCACCACCGATTGACAATTAACTTTATGACTTGCACCTTATATATACCCGATGCCTCCTTCGATTATTACCGATGCGGGATGGAGTAATAACTACTGAGCCCACTTTCTTTCAAAAACACACGTAAAAGTCCATTACTTTGGTAGAGATAAGCCCAATTATAATGAAAACTAAAAGTTTTTACCAAGGCAAAAAAGAAAACGAGCGAGTCACTTGAGTTATGTCATGTGGGTGAAGAGATGTCTTTTGACTAACGCTTGTCGCTAAACAACAGTTTGTTTAGATTAAGTATAGACTCAGCTCTAAGACAACAGTCAGAGTGGGTGATGATACAAATCAAAATATCATCAGATTTACAAGTTTCATAATATGTACAAACTCTTCCTACTACAATCACAATACAATACGAACTGAAATGATTTATTGTTCTAAATAAAAGTTTTTCTATTCAAGAAGAGACCACACTCCTGATAACTAAGCTTTCCTTATCATCACTCATCCGAGAAATGAGCGACCGCCACAAAAGTTAGGTCGTAATTTAGTTGGTCGGTTTAGCGTGAATGAGCATGCAGAGATGTTGAATAAAATTAAAACAATAATTTAAAAAGTCAAACAGGCAATGATTTGAGGCTGATGACTCTCTATGGAGTTAGTCTTCAGTCCGAAGACCTATTTAGACCCATCACCATATCAAGAATCATGAACCACTTAATCTCACTACCAGTTGACAACCTTGTAAAAGACTCACACCTTATATATACTAGATGACGCCTTGAATCATTACCGATGCGGGATGTAGTTATAACTATTCAGACCATTTATACAAGACCACAAATTAAGCCCATTACTTTAGTAGATAGGCCACTACGGTGAAAACAAGACGTCTTACCGAGCAGATCAGCAGAGTTTGCAATTTTGTTCTCTTGTTAGTCACCTAAAGCATGATTATTGGAAAGACCCATATTAGGGGTTTTTATTATTTTTAAAAGTGATTTAACAGACAAAGTTAAGAAACACAAACATTTAAGTGTTCTATTGCAAGGTTTTTAATTAAAGGTTGTTAAAAAAATTATTAGTTACCATGAAAATTCAAAAAGCTTATCTCAATAAGTCATTGCAAAACTAGAAGATATGTCAAAAGGAACGATAAAACCAAAAACGAAGAAATAGAGAAACAAGTGAGAACGCAAACATACCAACGATTTAGTTTGTCTTCTCTTAGTTAGGAAGCTCCTTCTGTCTCTCAATGGCTGGCTTGTTTAAGTCTCAAGAAGTTCATCATCTCTTCTCACGAGCAATTCACTGATGCCACCTTCTTTGTCCTGCAAACCACCCGCCCTAGATGATGGCATATGGAATCCTGGAATCAGCCATTACCTGCTGACTTAGAGGCGCTACAGGTGTAACAACCTGGTGACATACACAACAAAGAGCATTATAATTTAGAATATAGGAGTCCTCAAGTTGAGAAATTTTCAAACCAAAAAATACAATAACTAAACTGATTCAGCTCATATATATAAAAACTCTTTTGCAAAAACCAGCTCAAACATCAATGCCATCCCTATAACAGTAAACAAGATAGTGCATTGATCATTCACAACCTTATTCTGTTTTCCATGGACTACCAATAAACTTTAAAAGAGTGGAGCCTAGTCCATATATCAAGGATCGAATTGTTTTTGAGTTAATTGTTAAACGCATGAGCAGTTTCATCTCCAGATTCATAACTAGTTCCTGTAGAAAGAGTCGGCTCTTTCACATAACTAATTCCTACATCGATCTTCCACTGCTAGAAAGTAGAAAACTTTAAAACTTATTCCAAACAAAAAAAAAAAGAAAAAAAAAAAAACTTATTCCAAATCAGGGACAAGTGGACACCGGTATTCAGTCAAATCCTACCTGAAACATTGCCAAAGATGGAAACTTTATGTATTATAATGGAACCACATTCACATATGTCTGATACATCTTAAATGATCTTAATACTCTTTGAATTAATAGTAAAAAAAAACAGAGTCCGCTCGAGCTTTAGTTCAAAGCACTGTTTAATTATCTAATAAAGTGAATCCTAATCTACAACATGTCCTAAGAGATTCAGATGAGCTACATGTCCATATAATTCTTACCGAAGCCATCTTCAACGAGGAAGTTGAAAGTATGGTGATCGCAGTAGGAAGTGAACTTGCTGTTGCTGGAGGAAGGAAGCTTCTGGAGACATTGAGCTGCTATCGACGGGAAGTTACATGTGAACTCTGCGAGAACCATAGTGCCTCTGGCGACGAAGCTGTAGATAAACGATTCTTGTCCCATTGACTCGTCACCGAGTTGGCTCAGAAATAAAGAGATAAGAGAGAGAGAGAGAGTTTGTGATCTATTAGCAAGAAAATACCGATTGCGTTTCTGGAGCGTCCTCCATGAACAGTTCTAAGTTTTGAACGGAGGAGACTTCCCTTCACAAAACCAATCGTCGGAGAAGACTAGAGAAAGGAGAAGAAATGAAAAAAAAAAAAAAAATCATATTTCGTAATTTGCTGACACGTGTCTTAAGGAGTCTCATTATAATCGGTTACAAAAACGTGTATTAAGAACTCTTGGTTGAGATTTTGAATAAAGTGATTGGCAGAACAATAACAGTATACAATTTTAAAATTATCATAATAGTTAGTATAATAATATATTTATTTTAAAATAATATTTATATATTTATAATATATATTGATAATATATCTTTATTTAAAATGAATCTTATTCATTATTTAAAAATGTAAAATTTATTTTGAAAATATTATCTTTTGGATATAAACATATATTAATATTATTAAATAAATAAATTATTCTGTATAATTTATATATAAATTAATATATTTATTTATTGGTAGAGTAGTGAATGATTCATATATTAAATTATCCTAAAAATTAATATATGTTATATAATTTATTTATTAATGTCTAAATATTATTTTTATATATGTAATATATAAATATATATTATGTTAGGTTTGTTATTAAAAATAATGAAAGATATATGTAATTATATAAATTAAATTATATTTTAATGTGAAATATTGTTCTTTAAAACAATTTTAAAAAAATTTAATTAGAATTTTATTTTAAAAATATAAATTTATTTTTACTATAAAAATATTTTTATAATATTAAAAATAAATTAGTTATATATAATTATTTTTATGTTTTTATATATTTTATCTACAAATACTCTTCCAAAAGCTCAATATGAGAACATTGAACAAATAACATTTGAAAAGCATTTGCATTTGTTAGATTCTTTTTTAAATGTTTCTTTGACAAATGTTGATTGGATAATAGAGAGTACAATACTTATGCTAATGCTCTAGCCAAACATAATTTTTTTTTTGTAACACTGCATAACTTATATACAGAATAACAGAAGCAAAGTTATTTGTTTCAGAATAAATACCAAAATAAATAAGTTTTCTACATGTACCACCAAAAGCATTATAAAACATCAAAAGAGAGAGTTTAACATTTAAGCAGAGAGTTTGATTTTCTTAGTTGCTGGCTCATCTTCGTGAACCTCAGATTCTTCCTCTTCGTCTTCCTCTTCTATCTCTTGGTCTTCTTCTTCTTCAGATTCTGTGTTTCCTCCTCCTTCAGCAGAATTTTCAGAGTTTCCTTCATCAGCTTTCTCCTCCAACTCTTTCTTCTTCTTCACCTCCTCTATCACATCCATCATTCCCTATACACCTGTTTTATCACACACATTTTAAGTTATCACAAGTACTATAACTACATAAGAGTTTACAACAAATTGGTTTAACTAGAATGTGGTCATCAAACACATTCTACCTTTATTAATCAGCAGCTTTTGATTTACAAGTTTAGTATTATGTACACTATCCAAAGATGATGAAAAAGCAATCAACAAGTCATGGCACTAGATTATATGATGTTATTAAGGCTTTTATCATATGCTGTGTGCTACCTAAGGAATCAAGTACAGACAGTTTTATTCTTAAGTTTACCAAGTAACTAACTCTATCCAGTTTTAAGGATAGAGCTTACTACACATAAACAACAGAGGAAGAAGATATTATGTTATTATTTTACATCTTATCTATTAAATCAGAAGTCATGATTTATTTTATGTGTGTTTTTTTTTAATCTTGAATCATCCTTTAAAATATTTATTAAGACTAATAATATATATAATTTATGAACTATCTATCATAATATCTTTTGATATCTTTGCATTTTAAATATTAATATTAAATTTAAAAATTCTAACAAGTCTGTTTCAAAAGATTTTGACAACATATTATCTTTTAAAAATTATCCGTCACTGTTGTCACTATTTTCCGTCATTAGTTTAATATATATATATATATATATATATATATATATAAACTAGTTTTCACTATTATATTTATAACTAAATTCATTAATTATTTTAATAACTAAATTCTTATATTTTTTTCGTCATTAGTTTATATATACATATATAATATAAAAATTCTCTAACTGTTTTTACTAAATTTTGTCATTAGTTTATATATATATATATATACAAACTCTAACATATCTGTTGAAAATAATTTAACAATAGTTTACTTTCAAAAAGTTATGTAAATAACTCACTAATTCATCATTAGCAATGAACTATTATTATGCATTAATATATTCAGTTATTGTTTATAAAAAAATATTATATCCTATTTTTATCTATTATATAATCATAACAAATCATATTTAAAAAATATTATACTGAACTAAATCTGATAAAGTTATATTAAATTGATAAATTTATATATTTTTATTTTCATAAGTATAAACTATTTATGTTCAAAAGTATAATAGGTTGGTAAGATGGCTAACATTAACAAACTATATAATACATGTGTAAAAATTAACATAGATTAGACTTTTGCATATATAATAATATATTATCTAAAAGGAATAAAAGTAATAAATATTGCTAAGAGGGAATCCGGTTTTGAAGGACGGGTTTAAATTTAAAATAAATTAAATACAAAATAATTTTTAAATATGTTATTTCATGCATATATTAATTATTTTAAAAACTAAATTCAAATAGAATAAGATAAAATATAATAAGAAACGACATATACATGTAACGATTTTAAACAATTTATTAATTACAATATGTAAAATATAAAATTATTATGGGTATTTCAAATATTTATATAAACATTTAAATATATGATTGACGTTCAAATGTATGCCACTAATCGTCTAAAATAAATATTTATGTATATAAAACTGAAAACAAACACTTGTGCGGTTACCTAGGTTAGAATCTAATATACTATTAAAGAAGAGACCACATTCACACCATCTTGCCTTGAATTGTTTTAGATTTGAAAACAGGCTTGTACACACACTGATTCTTGTTGATTCAACTGCTAAATTCCGTGCAAGGTTGGAGCTATTAAGCATCATCATATCATCAGAGAAGGGGTTATCGCAACAAAATCTACTGTCGTGTGTTGATGAATTATACAGAGATGTCGTTGGTCATATACTTATGTTTATGTTATCACAAAAAGAAGATGTTAGAATAATTTAAAGAGTCAAACTGGTAATGTGTTATGTTGATCACATCTCCCTTTATAGAGTTAGTCTTCAGTTATCCGAAGAGAACCTCTCTAAACACTTCACTATATCAAGAAACATGAACTTCTATCTCACCACCAGTTGACGTTTTTTAGATTGATTAATACCTAATATATACTAGATGACATTTGTTGATTATTACGGATGTGGGATTGGAGTAAGAACTATAATGTCCATTTAATTACAAGAACAAAATAGTTAAAAGTCCATTTCTATAAAGGCGTATGTATGAAGAAAACCGTATGTTTTACAAAGTAACGGTCAGAAAGAAAACGAAAGATCTCAAACGACCGGGTCAATTAGACTCAGATTACAAATGATCTCAAATAACAATTAGAGTAGATGATAATAACTTAATAAGATATGTCTTGACAAACGCTTGTCGCTAAAAAACACTGCAAACAAGGAAAATAAATACCTTCTTACTAGGTGTTTTGCCCGCAATTGCGGACATAATTCTCTTATAAATATTGATTACCTGATGTTTCATTAATTTAAAAATCAGCATAATAAATTATTATTTATGTTTTCAAAAGGTACAAATGAAACATCAAATAATTATCAATAACAAAACTCAAACATCGGAAATATTCAAAATAATGTATTTCTATAATATTTTGCTTGATTTATATTATATTATAATATTTATACAAATATTTTTACTTATTTATATTTGATTTTATATCTTGATTTAAAATTTTATAATATAAAAATATATTTTCAAGATTAAAAGATAATGCATAAGTTATTTATTTTCTAAAAATATAATATGATAAATTTTAGGGGTGGACGTTCGGATACCCATTTGGATTCGGATCTATTCAGGTTTCGGGTTTTCGGGTTCACAAATTTTAGCCACATCCGGATATTTCTAAATTTCAGTTCGGGTTCGGTTCGGATCCTTGCGGGGTTGGTTCGGGTTTGGATAACTCATTTAAATTATTTTTTAAAATTTAATTATTGATTATATACTTTAAATTTCTAAAATTTTAATATATTACAAATAATTGAATAACATAAGTCAAAATACGTAAAATTAACATATAAATTACTTTAATTTGAATATTTGGATTGTGAATCAATAATTTTTTAAAAGTATTTTTGATGTTTTGAGTGTACTTTAGCAATTTTAGACATGTATGTTTGACTTTTTACATATATTTACAAGTATTTTGAACAATTTCAAAGTATTCTATTTATATATATTTATATATATTTTTTTTTTGAATGTTTTTTATATACATTAAATCTAAAATAATTAATATATATAGGTATATAATTTCAGATATATTCTACCTGAAATAATTTGGTCCGGGTCAGGTTTGGTTTTGGTTCTCTAAATACCAAAATTTTGAACCGATTCGGATATTAAATCAATTTCGGTTCGGGTTCGATACTACTTTTTTCGGAACGGGTTTGGTTTGGTTCTTCGGATCCGGGTTTTTTTCGCAACCCTAATAAATTTGTTTTAATTATATAATAATTATATAAGATTATAGAAATTATGACAAATAATTAAAATTACCTAATATCATGGAGAACTTAATGAATCAGCAAATTAACTTCTTAAATAATTTTTTTTGAGTGACGATTTATATTTAATTAATTATAGATAATTTTTATATTTTATTTTTAAATTATATAATATAAAAATATATTTTCAAGATAACAACATAATATATAAGAATTACCTTATTTTATAAATGTATAGTATTATTAGTATAAATTTATTTCAATTATAGAATAACTACAATTTTGTATATCTTAATTTAAAATTTCTAATAGAAAAATATATTTTCAAGACAACAGCTTAATACATAAGAATTATATTATTTTCTAAAATCTGATATTACTAATATAAATTTGTTTTGAATATATAAAATTATAGAAATTATGATAAATTACTTAAAATCATGGAAAATATGAGAAATCAACAAACATCAAATTAAATTTTTAAATAATAGTATAGTTTTTTACATGTTAATTTTAAATTTTATAATAGAAAATATGTTTTCAAGATAACAACATAATACGTAATAATTAACTTATTTTATAAAATATCATATTATTAATATAAATTATTTTTAATTATATAATCAATAATAAACAAAATTAGAGAAATTCTGGTAAATTATCAAAATTACCTAGGATCATGGAGACAAATCAACAAATTCACTTTTCAAATAATTTTGATGATTTATATTTATTTACTAATAATATAATTATATATCTTATTTTATATTTTCATAATACGAAAATATATTTTCAACATAACTACATAATACATAAGAATTATCTTATTTTAGAAAAATATAAAATTATTAATATAAATTTGTTTTAGTTATATAATAAATATAAATTTTTTTATATCTTAATTTAAAATTTAAGTTTTATATATAAATATATATAATACAAGATAACAACATAATTCACAAGAATTAACTTATTTTCTAAAATATAATATATTCATATAAATTCATTTTATTTATAAATAAATTATATATAAATATTAAAAATATGATAAATAAATAAAATTACCTAAATTTATGGAGATCATGACAACTAAGCAAATTTACTTCTTAAATAATAGTATAACTAGGTGTTTTGCCCGCAGTTGCGGGCATAATTCTCTTATAAATATTTATTAGTTAATGTTTCATTAATTTGAAAACCAGCATAATAAGTTATTATTTATGTTTTCAAAAAATACAAATCAAACATCAAATAATTATCAATGACAAAACTCAAACATCAGAAATATTTAAAAGAATATACTTCTATAGTTATTTTGCTTGATCTATATTTAATTATAATATTTATACAAATATTTTACTTTTCTATATTTAATTATAACATTTTATATCTTAATTTTAAAATTTATAATAGGAAAACATATTTTTAAGATAACAATATAACATCATAAAACATAAGAGTTCATTTATTTTCTAAAATATCATATTATTAGTAGAAATTAGTTTTAGTTATATAATCAAAAATAAACAAAATAAGAGAAATTCTGATAAATGATCAAAACTACCTAGGATCATGAAGATAAATCAACAAATTCACTTTTCAAATAATTGTTTAGATGATTTATATTAATTATTAATAATATAATTTTAAGTTTTATAATCTGAAAATATATTTTCAACATAACAACATAATATATAAGAATTATCTTATTTTATAAAATTATAAAATTATTTATATAAATTCGTTTTAGTTATATAATAAATGTAATAATTTTTATATCTTAATTAAAATTCAAGTTTTATATATAAAATATATTTCAAGATAACAACATAATTCACAAGAATTATCGTATTTTCTAAAAATATGATATATTCATAGAAATTCGTTTTATTTATAAATAATATAAATATTAAAAATATGATAAATAAACAAAATTACCTAAATCTAAGGAGAACATGTTAATAAACAAATTTACTTCTTAAATAATAGTATGAATATATAATAATTTTTATATCTTAATTTAAAATTTAAGTTATATATATAAAATATATTTCAAGATAACAACATAATTCACAAGAATTATCTTATTTTCTAAAAATATGATATATTCATATAATTCGTTTTTATTTATAAATAAATTATTTATAAATATTAAAATATGATAAATAAATAAAATTACCTAAATCTATGGAGAACATGACAACTAAGCAAATTTACTTCTTAAATAATAGTATAGATAAGGAGAACATGTTAATAAACGAATTTACTTCTTAAATAATAGTATGAAAATATAATAATTTTTATATCTTAATTTAAAATTTAAGTTATATATTTAAAATATATTTCAAGATAACAACATAATTCACAAGAATTATCTTATTTTCTAAAAATATGATATATTCATATAATGCGTTTTTATTTATAAATAAATTATTTATAAATATTAAAATATGATAAATAAATAAAATTACCTAAATCTATGGAGAACATGACAACTAAGCAAATTTACTTCTTAAATAATAGTATAGATAAATATAGAATTAAAGTTAACACAAGTAATACAGTGGAATATACAACAAATTGGTTTAAACTAGATTAGTGGCCAAACACTTTCCACCTTTTTAATTACACGGAGTCTTAATCAGCAGCTCAAATTTTTAAGTTTCGTAAAATCATAACAATGGACGAATTGCCAGCTGGGCAGCAAGGGCTATAATATGTGCAAACAAACTGTGGGATAACAAGACAGATGTTTTTCACACAGATTAATTAATGGTTATTGTTTTAGATAATAGTTTAATCTATTTAAGGAGAAACCACACTCATGGCAAAGAGACCATCTTCGCTTTAGATTGTATTAGATTCTTTTTTAAGAAGCACTCGAGTCTAACCCGCACTAAAGTGCGGGTATTTTTTATTTTTTATTTTGGTAATATAAACATACTCATGTAGACTTTGTAAACTAAACTGGTAGTTTCGCATTTATGCGGATATGTTTATCAATATAAAATTTTTTTTTTCACATAGTATTTTTGTATATTTTATCGATATATAATATAGATGTTATGATATTAACATATTTTAACAATTTTTTTATAAAAAAAAAATCTAATTTTAGTTAGAAAGTTTAGCATATCTTAACAAATTTATTTTTTTATATAAACATTTACAAAATTTACAATTTTTTTTAAAAAAATATCTAGTTCTAGATAGAATATTTTAACACATGTTAATTTTTTTTTATTTTTTGTATAAAAAATTTCAAAATTTATGAATATTAAACCGTCTTAACTGTGCATGATATTTATTTAGAAAGCACTTTTTAAAAATAAAACAGGATAATATATAAAATTAATATAATTATGTCATATTTAATTTATATAGTAATGCTATTTAATTATATTATAGGCTAAACTTATAAATTTATAAAATAGCATATATTTGTTTTATTTATATGAAAGTTTAATTAAAATTAATTTATACTACTATTAATCTATTAATTACGAAATTAATCAATGAAGTATTTTACAAAACATATTTAAAAACTTTAGTAAGATTTTGTTAATTAGTTAAGAACGAATTTATGGTTGTTAGAAATTGGAAATACTTGTGATTGGTTGTTATTGTATTATTGTTTAAGAAGTTTCAGTATATTTTGTGTGGTTTGAGTATCTTGATCGATGTTTGTAATTCCTGTCTTTTTTATGTTAAGATTTAGAAGGCAAATTTCTGTTTGTATCTTGATATATTTAATAGATTAGATATTATCTTGCTACAATATAGGAAGTTAAGTTTTATGTTGTTAAGAGAATTTTTTGGAGAATATATTTTCTCGATCACATCTATTATCCTAAGTACTAGGGGTTGTGCCCGCACATGCGGGCATAATTTTCTTACGAATATTTATTATTTTTTGTTTTATTGATTCTAAAATAATATTATAAGTTATTTTCTATAGTTTTAAAAAACCTAAATCAAACATTAAAATATTTTTATATGATTTTTCATCAAAATCTATATACTTATTATAATGTTGAAAAACATCCACATAATAATATATTTTTGAAAATATATTTTTTTTCTTAATATTTAATTTTAAATTTTTTTATAACTTACATTTTTTATTTTTCACAATAAAAATATTATTTTCAGATAATTTTATAATATTCTATAAGGTATCTTATGTTTTAAATATGCATGAATGTGGATAATTATCCTATTAATTTATAATAAATTAACTAATATAATACCATATAAATTTATATCACTAACATAAAATTTGGTTTTAACTAATTTATATATAAATATATAAATTTCCCTAAAGGTATCATTAACTTGAACCGTTCCAATTTTTAATACCTAATTTTTAATTATATAATTAAACGTATCTTTATACAAATGTTTTGTTTGATTAATCTTTAACTAAAATCGATTTTATATTTTAATTTTTAAATTTTATAATATAATGATATTATTTTTAAAAGCCAAAATTAATTTTATATAAAATTAAGATCTATAAGCATTATCATGTTGTTACAATATTATATTCAGATAATAATAATATATATAAGAATTATCTTTTTTTTTTTTTTATAAACTTATTATATTAATTATTCTTTATTATCTAAGATAATAACATAATATACTTATCTAATTTTATTTTTCAAATTTCGTTTTTAATTATAAAAATAGTTATATATAAAAATTTCATTAAGGGTAAAATAGATATTAACCACTCTAACTTTTAACGTGAGAGCTCCATTGCGAAAAATCACTTCGCAAATAATAGTATAGATTACATTTTTTATTTTTCACAATAAAAATATTATTTTCAGATAATTGTATAATATTCTATAAGATATCTTATGTTTTAAATATGCATGAATGTGGATAATTATCCTATTAATTTATAATAAATTAACTAATATAATAACATATAAATTTATATCACTAACATAAAATTTGGTTTTAACTAATTTATATATAAATATATAAATTTCACTAAAGGTATCATTAACTTGAACCGTTCCAATTTTTAATACCTAATATTTAATTATATAATTAAACGTATCTTTATACAAATGTTTTTGTTTGATTAATCTTTAACTAAAATCGATTTTATATTTTAATTTTAAAATTTTATAATATAATGATATTATTTTTAAAAGCCAAAATCAATTTTATATAAAATTAAGATCTATAAGCATTATCATATTGTTACAATATTATATTCAGATAATAATAATATATATAAGAATTATCTTTTTTATTTTTTTATAAACTTATTATATTAATTATTCTTTATTATCTAAGATAATAACATACTATACTTATCTAATTTTATTTTTCAAATTTCGTTTTTAATTATAAAAATAGTTATATATAAAAATTTCATTAAGGGTAAAATAGATATTAACCACTCTAACTTTTAACGTGAGAGCTCCGTTGCAAAAAATCACTTCGCAAATAATAGTATAGATTACTTACATAAACTGTGGTTTGTTAATAAGAGAACCGGTTTGATTGAGATTTACAGTTTCTATAAGTCGATATTATATGACCAAGAAGTCGTCTTCTTCAACTGATAAAAAGAATGAAGATAAAAAAAAAAACACAGATGGTTGATATATCTTTTTTATACAGATTCATGTTATAAGTTGATCCGTATAGACAGGAACTAATACTGATTTGAAGTTATACAAAAGTACATGACATGGTCAATAGGTAATGAGACATGAACTGAGTTAGAAACATATATGCTTGAATCACTTTTGTAGAAGAAAATCTGTACGCATTTAGAAGGAACTCTACATGATCTGAAGTTATACAAACGTATGTAGTGTTATTAGTCTTGTTGATGATGGTTGGCAAGTATGTAGTCTTTATTGAAAGTACAGTTTAAAATATGATGATAACTGCTTTATATACTAGTTGCATATTCTCCGCGCAACCGCGGGGCCGGGATAATTATGTTTGCATGTATTTTTTTCGATTATTGGTTTAGTGGATTTTTCTGATGACATCAATTAATAATGAAATGGAAAATTTCATGTTTTTATATCGTATGTCAAAACTTGATATAATTCTATATTTATAGTATTTATATTTGTATTAAACGATTTATCAATATGAAAATAACCTTAATTAAGTTAATATTCGATGTTTAAGTTTCATTAGATAGGTTTTTATATATGGTCTTTTTGTAAGTTTCGGTTTTGTTCATAAATGATGTGACATTTTTATCTACGGAGTCATCAACTGTGGGAATTCATTCGCCGAAGTCTGGAGTCGGTGGTGAGAATTGTTTTTAATGAAATTATAGTAGTTATTAAAAGGTAAGAGAAATTACATATTCATTTAATAAATAACTTACTTAAATTTTGTTGTTTATTTTATTTTATTTCACATACAATTTTTTTGAAAAATATTAGGAATGTGTTAAATGTTATTTATATGCGAAGTAAGGTTTATAGGAATAGTTAGGCTATAATATAGTTTTTAGTGTGTAAAAGTATGTGTGTTTTTTTTTACTGTAAATAGTTTTTATATCGTAGATCAAAACTTGATATGATTCTATATTTATAGTATTTATATTTGTATTAAACGATTTATCAATTTGAAAATAACCTTAATTAATTTAATATTCGTTGTTTAAGTTTCATTAGATAGGCTTTTATATATGGTTTTTTGTAAGTTTGAGTTTTGTTCATAAATGATGTGGCATTTTTATCTACGGCGTCATCGACTGTGGGAATCTATTCGCCGGAGTCTGGAATCGGTGGTGAGGAATGTTTTCAAGGAAATTATAGTAGTTATTAAAATGTAAGAGAAATTATATATTCATTTAATAAATAACGAAAATAATTATTTTTTGTTGTTTTGTTTTGTTTTATCTCACATACAAATTTTTTGAAAATATATATTAGGAAATATGTGCAATGATTTAACTTTTTGAGCTCCTAATCTATATTATTCAATCCTCATTAAGCCATCCACGTATGCACCCGCGTGGAATTCACTTTTTGTTTTGTTTTTTTTGTTTGTTCGTTTTTGGATTTATTTTTTTATTTTTGGGTTGAACTATATTATAATAGGATAGTTTTAAGGTTCTTTAAGCCATCCGCGTAGGCAACCACGTGAGACTTGTTTTTTTTTGCTTTATTATTCGTTTTGGATTCATTTTTAACTATTTTGGGTTTGAACTTGTTAAGGTTTAGGGTTTATACAACTATTTTGATCTTTAAAACAATAAGCCAAAAAAAAAACATAAGAACCTTATAAACAAAAAGCCCATATGATAATAACCTAAATAAAAAAATCAAAAATACATGATAGCTTTGTGGTTTGAACCCACAATCTTGCATACTTAATTAAACACCTTATACCACTTGGCTAAAGTGTATTTCATTGTTTGTTACCATCTTACCAAGACTATGTGTGTTTAAAAAATATTTTTATGATGATGACATTAATTGGTTTATGCATGAGAGCAGTGGGAATTGAACTCATGTCCTTGCAGACCAAACATGGGGTCTTAAACCACTTGGCTAAACTGATATTTTTTGTTTGTACCCATTTTAAAAAAAACTATCTATTTTAATATAAAAATGTGGGACCCACAATCTGCCTATGTGGACACCTTAAGGAGTCTTTAAACTGTATCATTATAATATAGATTTGATGTAATCGTGGTATTATTTGATATGTTATAAAAGGTTGGTTTTTTTATAGTGAAGATAAAGTATAATAGGTAAAATCTATACTATTATATGAGAAGTAAAATTGCTTAGTTGTCATGTTCTCCATAAATTTAGGTAATTTATTTATTTATCATATTTATATATATTTTATTTATAAATAAAACGAATTTATATGAATATATCAAATTTTTAGTAAATAAGATAATTCTTGTGAATTATGTTGTTATCTTGAAATCTTAAATGTTAAATTAAGATATAAACACTATTATATTTATCTAAAACGAATTTATATTAATAAATTAATATTTAAATATAATTAAAACGAATTTATATTAATAATTTAATATTTTTCTAAAATAAGATAATCATTAAGGATTATGTTGTTATGTTGAAAATATATTTTCCTATTATAAAACTTAAAATTAAGATATAAAATTATATTATTAATAATTAAATATAAATCATCAAAACAATTATTTGAAAAGTGAATTTGTTGATTTGTCTCCATGATCCTAGGTAATTTTGATCATTTATGAGAATTTCTATAATTTTGTTTATATTGATTATAAAATTAAAACAAATTTATATTAATAATATGATATATTAGAAAAATAATTTAATTCTTATGTATTATGCTGTTATCTTGGAAAAAAAATTCTATTATAAAATTTAAAATTAACATGTAAGAATCTATAATATTATTTAAGAAGTGAATTTGATGTTTGCTGATTTGTCATATTTTCCATGATTTTAGGTAATTTTGATAATTTATCAATTTATATAATTTATTATATATTTAAAACAAATTTACATTAATAGTATCAGATTATTAGAAAATAAAATACTTCTTATGTATTAAGTTGCTGTCTTGAAAATATATTTTTCTATTAGAATTTTAAAATTAAGATATAAAAATTTATAGTTATTCTATAATTGAAATAAATTTACAGTAATAATATTATACTTTTAGAGAATATTGTAATTCTTATGTATTATGTTGTTATCCTGAAAATATATTTTTATATTATACAATTTAAAAGTAAAATAAAAAATTATCTATTATTAATTAAATATAAATTATAACACAAGAAAAATTATTAAAGAAGTGAATTTACTGATATTATTAAGTTCTCAATGATTTTAGGTAATTTTAATTATATGTCATAACTATATAATTATTATATAGTTAAAAATTTATCATATTGATATCTTGAAAATATTTTTTTCTAATATAAAATTCAATGTTAAGATATAAATATTATAATTAAATATAAATCAAGAAAAAATAGCTATAGAAATATATTCTTTTAAATATTTCTGATGTTTAAGTTTTGTCATTAATAATTATTTGATGTCTGATTTTTTACTTTTTGAAAACATAAATAATAACTTACTATGCTGATTTTTAAATTTATGAAATATTAATTAATAAATATTCATAAGAGAATTATGCCCGCAAGTGCGGGTAAAACACCTAATATATTTTTAATTTGTAAGGCAACTAACTAAATGGTCCAACTAAGACTTATTTATAGTAAATTAAAAAGTGACTCTATTTTAATGGAGTAGATAATAAGAGTGACCGCCACAAAAATTACATTATGTTAGTCGGTTTAAGTGTGATGATCATACAGAGAGGTTTAGGTTATATTTATTAAAATAAAACAACAATTTAAAAAGTCAACCGGTAATGAATGATGACTATCATGACTTCTCTAACGGAGTTAGTCTTCGGTCCGAAGACCTCTCTAGACACCTTCACCATATCAAGAATCATAGACCATCTCTCACCACCGATTGACAATTAACTGAATAACTTACACCTTATATATACCCGATGCCTCCTTCGATTATTACCGATGCGGGATGGTGTAATAACTACTGAGCCCATTTATTTAGAAGACCACAAGGTGAGCCCATTACTTTTGTAAATAGGCCCACTTACGAAGAAAACAAGACGTTTTAACAGAGATCTACAGAGTTTACAATTTTGTTCTCTTGTTACGCAAAGTGCCGAGTTACATCATGGGTGAAAAGA
Organism: Eruca vesicaria subsp. sativa; assembly: GCA_932364175.1. NCBI lineage: Eukaryota > Viridiplantae > Streptophyta > Magnoliopsida > Brassicales > Brassicaceae > Eruca > Eruca vesicaria. The sequence continues at coordinate 89,296 of CAKOAT010117488.1, read as the reverse complement.
TATCTCTGGCCAAACATACTTTTTTTTTTTTTTAACACTGCATAAGTTATATATAGAATAACAATAGCAAAGTTATCTGTTTCAAAATAAATACCAAAATAAATAAGTTTTCTACAGGTACCACCAAAAGGATTACAAAACATCAAAAGAGAGAGTTTAACATTTAAGCAGAGAGTTTGATCTTCTTAGTTGCTGGCTCATCTTCGTGAACCTCAGATTCTTCTTCTTCCTCCTCTTCGTCTTCCTCTTCCTCTTCTTCCTCTTGGTCCTCTTCTTCTTCTTCAGATTCTGTGTTTCCTCCTACTTCAACAGAATTTTCAGAGTTGGTTTCATCTGCTTTCTCCTCCAACTCTTTCTTCTTCTTCACCTCCTCTATCACATCCATCAATTCTCTATTCACCTGTTTTACCACACACATTTTAAAGTTAGCACAAGTACTTTAATCAGAATGTGCTCATCAAACACATCTCAAAATCACCATTTGGATTTACAAGTTTCATATTATGTACAAACTCTTCCTACACAATCACAATACAAACTGAAATTTATCTGAGATCCTAAGCTTTTGCTTCACATAAGCAACACAGGAAGAAGAGATTATGTTATCTGACCTGTGGGTTCTGCATGAAGTCAGAGAGGTCAGCTGGGCAGCAAGGGCATTTCATGACGTTCTTCTGAGCACGTAGAGTTCTCCCACCTCTGCTTCTCTCCCTCACTTGTGTTATCCCAGCAAATTTGCCTGTTAAGCATTCCTTGCAGAAGTGGTGAGCGCAAGGCGTTGTCACAGGAAAACTCATCACTTGCCGACAGATTTGGCAACCAAACTCTGTTTCAAAACAAAGCAAGACATTTCAAATGTGAGCGTACATACTTTCTTTCTAACATCAATAGCATTGAAACGGGCATGCACATGCCTTTGAGATACTGGTCATTTTTGTTTCCTTTCATGGCTTTCCTCGCGCTCTTCCTATCTTCAGGATTCAAAGCATCAATTGCCTTTCTGCTAGCAGGTGGAGACTTCATCCACTTCCAACGACCATCAGCTTCCTGTTTAGAGTAAATGTATTAGTGTTACAGACTAATGATGGGCTTTGGTAGCTAAGTTATGTACAAGAATGAAGAAAACAGAGAATGTGCTTACATCAAAATCCCATGATGGGCTATCCTTTCTCACAAACATATCAGTAGCCTTCTTAATCTCTGGAATAGTAGGCAAAGGTCGTGGACGATCACCATGCTCATCACTGCAGTATTACTCAACGTTGAGCATAACTAGAAAATACAGAAAAAGGAGATTTAGCAAAAAAGAACTAGATCAAAAACCTGGTCCATGGGGCTGGTTCGTTGTCACATCTGACAAAAAGGTAACGACAGACCTTAAAGCCCTATAGAAAACACAAAAGATTAAGTCAAGAAAAAACAACCCAGCACTGCATATAAGTGAGCAATTAGGATTCTTAGCCATAACCAAACAAACCTGTACACCAACTTTTCTCCAGCACTTCTCAATCCTGTAAATGCCATCATATCTGACACTCTTTTCAGCAGGAGCATATGCAGAACGTTTCTCCTTGTGAGACCTGATCATTATAAGAAACTGAACCAATAAGAAAACTTTCTGCACATAGTTTCATTGACAACAAAAGTAAGAAAGACTAACCTGACAACTCTTACAGGATAACCCATCTTGCAGCTAAGCCTCAGAGCTTCATTAGACTTCGTAAATTTTTGATCAAACGCTTGATTTTTATTAGTTCTCTTGTTCCCTGTCAAGTCTCTCCCTCCACTAGAAGACAAACATTAACAACATTACTTCAACACAAAGTTTAAAAAAAAGGATTAATCAAAATGAATCAAAGGATAATAGTAATGTGAAGGCAGACCTTCCAGTGTAGAGGAACCATTCACCATGGTCCTCATCATCCTTGTAGCCTCCCGAGAGTGCTACAGACTGAGCTCCATGAGTTGATTGCCCACAAATGCCTGCAACATGAGGGAAGTGTGCTCCCCACTGCCGACACTCTTGTCTGTCTTCCCAAGCTTCTCCGACCAAGACACCTTGATTTCTTTTAGGATCATTCTCGGCCGAAATGGGACCAAAGTGGTCAGATGGCACTGTGACATGTATCCTCCCACTGCAGGCATTAGCCTTACCTGTCTTTTTGGCCCTTTTGGTTGTAAATGCCTTCTCAGGGCGGTCAGAGTTCCTAATGAACTGGTAGGTCTTTGTGGTTGAGACATTAGTGGATTTGGAGATCATTGCAAGACGGATTGATGAGACCAGAATGGAGTTGATTCTAGGGTTGTCTACCACCTTCTTAGGAATTTCAGCTCTACATGTCACACATGTTGGCTTCCTTTTACCAACAACCCATTTCTGGAAACACTTGAGACAGAAATTGTGGCCGCATGGTGTCTGCATCATACGTTCCATAAAAAAAAAAAGCCATTAGCACTATTTTGAATGAAGCATCATACGAACAAAAGCGACATAACCAAAATACCATGCGAGCTACTCTTAATATCTACGAATTAAAGACATTAATTACAGCACAAAACGAAGATTCAGACAAGAAGACAACTTTTTCAGTACTAAAGAACCAAAACTACACAAATCAAGTAAAGAAAAGTAGAACTAACCACTAGATGGCATAAAAATTCTTGATCAGTACCAGAGAAAACTAGTCAACATTTGGATAAAAGGTAAATAAGTGATGATATAATGACAAGCAGAAATCAATAACCAAGTTAATAAAACAAAACATCTCATAATAGCACTAACCAAAACAAGACAAAAAAACAACCAATAATAGTGTTAACACAATTTTCCACAAATGGTATGCAGAGACTCTACTAACTGCAACAGTGATTAAACAAAATCTAAAATGATTTCAAGAGTGTTTGTTTGTATGTTTGAATGTACCGAGATGGGTCTCTCAGGCAACTGGAGGCAGATTGAGCAACTGATTTTCTTACGAAGCGCTTCCAGAAAACCTGAGTCTTCTTCTTTCTTGTCTTCCTCCTCCTCCTCCTCCGCAGCTGCTTTCCCGCTCATCAACTGCTGCCTCTTCTTCGCTTTCTGCGCCTCCGTAAGAGACGAATCCGCCTCAATCGCGTGGATCGCCGCCACGAGACCACTACTCGAACCGGAAACAGGAGCCGAATCGACGACATCGCCGGAGCAATCGGGACACTCCCACGACTGAGTCGAAGCTAGGGTTTCGGGAGGGGAACGGAGACACGCCACGTGCCACGGCGTCACGCACGTGCTGCACGTGAGACACTCTTCCGACGGGATCTTGACTTTGCAGCGCATGCATACGTCATCGGCGTCGCACGGAAGTTGAATTTCACGATCCATTATCTCGCAGACTCGTAAGAGAGAGAGAGAGAGGGCGAGTGGTGTGTGATTTCGAGATCTGATGATGGAAACGAGGTTATAACTAGAGAGAGAGAGAGAGGAGGGAGGCGAAAAATTTTGGAGAGGCGCCTTTCGAAATTCTTTTGGAGCGTCTTTTTCGTTTTCGAAAAAAAAAAAATCTAAATAGAGAAATTAGAATAAAAATCTCTAATTTGGATAAGATCTAAACAAATGGCAACTGTATATTCTTTACTGCTTAAATTGGCTTTATGATATATATCTCCAAAACTAGGTAAGAGAAATATTAAATCAAAATGAAATCTAAAAGCGTATCTTTTGTTTTAATGTAGAAGATATACTTTTCTAAATTTGATTTATGATTGTTTGTTTTTAGAACTTTAACTGGTCAACATGTAGATAACTTCCCATCTATAGTGAAACTTGAAATTTATGATATACAAAAACAAACTAGATGATGTAGTTAATGGGGACCGTAGTTAATGTGAAACTACTACTGAAGAGTGAAGATTATCTGTAAAATAAATTTGAAGGATATTATATGAATTTTTTTTTAATTATAAATTTGCAGCCTATCTTTTCAATCAAATCGTGTATGGAATAGGGTGTTGTGTGCCATCAAATCGTATTAATGAAGGAAATTAGTCTTTTGGCTCGATGTAATTTCGTCATGATTCCCTATGTGCTACTCTATTCACTTCATATTAAGGTTTATTTGTCAAATAAACTAAAAAATAATAATTAAATTTTTAGTGAAAAATTAGAGAGAAAATGAAAGATAAATGAAGAGAGAGTATGTGTTTTTAGTTAAATAGTGTATTTAAAATTTTTAATGCTATAAAAGTAAACTTTCCTTTATATTAACAAGATAAACCATATTATAGTTTTAAGTTGTTCCAAATTGAATTTTTTATCGAATATTTTGGACGGAATCCTCCTATTAGAATTTTTAATCATATATACTAATATAATAGTTAAATCTTTTAATATAGTGAAATATTATATTTTTTGAAAAAAGATCCGGATGTAAATATCTTTAACTGTTTTAGACATTGAACTTATTGTAGCAGAAAATTGGGAAGACGCTCTATTTCCCCCGAGAAACATCATATATCATCAGATCCACACATATTTTGGCTCTCGTTCTATTTCCACACAATTATTATGTTTAAATCTCCTTTCTCTCTAGAAACCAAAGTTTGAAGTCTCTATCTCCATATCATCGAAGTTAATGACGGAAATACACATAAGCTTAGATTAAACTCGGTTTACTATTTATATTAAACCATAACTCATTATTACCCAACTATAAACCAAAGTTATCCACCTAAAATCTGATTATACTTGAATTAAACCGGATTAAGACCCAATTGTTAATTGGTTAACTCGAATATAAGAAAAATCCCCAAATCCCCAATTGTTTTAGCAAACGTAAACCATAATTTTTCTTCAGAAAACAAACGAAAAAAGAAGCCGGCGATTTCTAGGATTTTGACTGATTGGTTGTCGGAATCATGTCTACAGGCGGTGAGAACTCGAATCCCTCACTTAGGGACGAATCAGACGACGAAGAAGAGATGGAGAGAAACATGTTTCGGGTGGAAGAAGATGTAGCCGCCTTCACAGATGAACCTCTCATCCGTCACAATATATCACTACAAGAAAACATCTGGTTAACGTCGCCGATATATGTCGCTGATTCGACGCTATTCATGTTTAACGTCACAGTAGCAACAGTTACAGAAAACGTTGTTAATCGCATGTCGCTATTTTTGGATGTCGTTTAGACGTGGTTAATTAGCGACATATTTTCAAAATGTGTTTAAAACGACGCTTAGTCGCGACACCGTGCCATCGTTTCTTGAAGTCACTATATCACAATGGATTATGGAGTCGCTAATAAACGTCGTTTACGTATGACGCTATTTCACGACAGTGATGCAGATGACAATGTTGATGATGAAGAGCATCAAATAGCGCGACAGAGGACAAGAGATCGTTATCGAGTTAGAAGAGGTGATGTAAATCTGTTTGAGGGACAAGTAATCTTCAAAGGAGTTGCATTCAAAGAGGTTGTATTAGACTACGTTCTAAAGACATGGTACAACATTCAACAGTATAGGTATGACAAAACCAAAATTGGTTTTTGTTGTGCTGGTCGGAACGTAGATTCACAGTGTCAGTGGCGTGTTTACTGCTCAAGTAAAGGAGACCCAGTTAGATGGTATGTTAAAGTGTACTAGAATGTACATAGCTGTGTTCCAAATGGAGAATGCGAGATGATGAAGATTCATGTGATAGCTAGGGCTGTTTGTTGATACGATAAGAGAAGAGCCAAATTATTTCATGACGAAGAAAATAGAAGAATTGATCAAGGAAAGGTGGAAGATCATGGTTTCTATATCACAATGTCAATCTCTCATTATTTCACGAGTACTTAACGAGGAAAAAAACGCAGGCCTGGTTAATTTCTCTTTAAGTTAACGGTTATTTTACGAGGAAAAAAATGCGAACCTAGTTAATTCCTCGTAAGATTACGAGTAGTTTACGAAAAAATATAATTCCCTATATAAGCTCGAGCCATCCCACTTATCTCATTCGTATCAACTTTCTCTCTATCTCGTCTCAAGGTATTCCTCTCTACTTCCTCTCTAGATAGTTCCCGTAGTGTTATGTTTAAGTATAATTTTCGCAAGTTCCACTACCTCTACTCCTGACCAATTGACAAAAGGATAACACTGTTACTGTTCGTGTCACTTAATCTCATACCATGCTGTCGTTTAGATTGTTAGTAGTAGAAAAGTTTGCCGTTTTTTTTTTTTTTTTTTGGCTCAACAACAACTTAATATTATTCCAAAATCATTGTCTTACAAATGGCTTCTCAGCCTCTACACAAGAACTCAACCACATAGGCACCATAGAATAAAGCTTAGGGACAAAGGACGTAAACGTAGAAGTCTCCTTCGCTATTCTATCTGCTGACTTATTACCACTCCGGTGATAAAAACTGCACACTAAACCCTGCATTTACCGACAGTGAGTTGGATATGTCCTGCACGATGGGTGTGAGTACCGGCCAGACCTCCTCCTCCTTATTTAGCATTCTCGCCAATATTAAGGAGTCTGTTTCGAAGACCACTCTCTGATACCCAAAGCCTGCAATAGTTTGTACAGCCCATCGTAGTGCTTCTGCCTCCGCTTCTACTTCGGAGCTCAACCCTGCCATCTTCCTCGCACCTGCCCATACCAGCAGCCCTTGGTGATTCCGCATTAGCCATCCAACTCCTCCCTCACCTGTTGCCTGTGACCACGCTCCATCAGAATTACACTTCAAGGTCATAGTATCAGGTGGAGACCACTTCACTTCAGGCGTGCTTGCTGCCGGGTGTTTAGCCTCGTCATTTTTAACCTCAACTCTGCTCTTCCATTCGTTGGCATCCTCCCACACCTTCCTCACCGTTGTTGGAGCGTCATAGTCTTTGCCCCTAAAGACAAATTCATTTCTGTTTTTCCACAATCTCCACAACAGCCATGGTATAACTTCCTCATCAACATCCTCTCTTGGGTACTCTTTTTTTTTAAATTTTGAGACCCAATAAAGATTAGCATAGAAAGAATCTGACCATCGCCCAGGTGGGGGAATGTGGATGTTTGCCGATGCCCAAATCAAGCGAGCATAATGACATGTGAAGAGGAGATGGTTCATGCTCTCTGCCACATCTCCACATCTGCTACAAGTGTTACTCTTAGCAATGTGTCTATGGGCCATATTCTCCGCTACCGGCAGTGCATTACTTAAGCATCTCCAAAGAAAATGCTTGATTTTTGGGCTAATTTCCAAACTCCACACCTGCTGGTAGAAGCTGTCCAAGCTCGGCTGAACTACCTCTTGATCCTCCTTACATGTAGCGATGATGTTTGTTTGGACCCAATAGCCGGATTTGACGGTGTAGTGGCTTGTCTTGGTAAACTCCCATGAATATGTATCTTTACTATGAGCTCCAGCCGGCCTGATACGCCTAATTTTCTCTTGCACCTCTGTAGTAAAGAGTCTACTTATCATCGCCTGATTCCAATCTCTTCCATTCTCCTCAATCAGGTCACTAACTCTCATATCTTCCGATAAAGCATAACCCTGTTGATTAATTGGTCTCCTCACCGCTTGAACCATGTTGGCTGGTGCTGCTCCAATCCAGCGGTCGAACCAGATTCTCGTGTCTTTGCCATTTCCAATCACCACTCTTGCTCCATATTGGATTAAGCGCTGAGCAGCATGAATACTTCTCCAAGCGTACGAGGGCCTGGAGCCGAGGGAAGCATTGAGAGGATCTGAATTCCTAAAGTACCTGCTCTTGAAGACGCGTGCCATAAGGGAAGTAGGATTCTTCACCATTCGCCACAGCTGCTTCCCTAGTAAAGCCAGATTATATGCCTCTAAATCCTTGAATCCTAACCCTCCACACACTTTCGGTTTACAAAGGCTCTCCCAGCTTTTCCAATGCATTCCCTTTGAATCTTGTCCATTCCTCCACCAAAAGTCCGACATTATCGCCATGATCTGTTTAGTTATGGTCTTAGGGAGTAGAAAACAAGCCATTGTGTATGTGGGTAGTGCCATAGCCACTGCCTTCAATAGGATCTCCTTACCTCCCAGAGAGAGAAATTTGGTTTGCCATCCATGGACTCTGCGGTTTAGATTCTCCTTTAGATAGCTGAGTATTGAAACTTTAGAGCCTCTAAAAGCTTCAGGAAGCCCTAAATAAAACCCTTCTCCCCCAGTGGCGTCAATACCCAGCTTGAGCTTTATCTCATCTCTTCTATCAAAGTGTATATGCTTCCCAAAATATATGCTCGATTTAAGCTTATTCACCCGCTGGCCTGAAGCCATACTATAGTTCTGAAGAATCTGGAGAATCTGATCCAATTCCTCTTCTGATCCCTTGCAGTAAAACATACTATTATCGGCAAACAGTAAATGGGATACCGGTGGAGCTCTCCTAGCCACTTTAAGCCCCGAGATCTTCCTTTGATGTTATGCCCGCTTCAGCAACTGTACTAAGACTTCACTACACATCACAAAGAGATAAGGTGAGAGCGGGTCACCTTGTCTTAGCCCTCGTGTCGGTATGATCTGTCCATACGGAGCTCCATTAATCAACACCTTATACCTCACCGAAGAGACACAACTCATAATTAGCTTCCTCCACCCATCGGAGAAACCCATTGCTCTCATCGTCTTATCCAAGAATGCCCACTCCACCCGATCATATGCCTTGGAAATATCGGTCTTGATAGCGATAAATTCCGAGGCACACTTGTTGTCAGAACTAAGAGCGTGGAGCAGTTCATGCGCGACAAGGATGTTATCAGATATAAGGCGATCCTCCACGAAAGCTGCCTGAGTCTCAGATAAAAGTTTGCCGTTTTTTGTTCTCAGACCCACCACTCTTTTCCCATCTAAATTTTAAAACGGCAGCATGTTTAATTAAATTTTAAAGTACACACATTTGAGATTTCAAAATAAAAATAAAGTACACACATCTGAAATCGTTTGATAACGCGGGATCGTTTACCAAAACGCAAACGCGCCTAGATCTCTTCTTCTTCTTCTTCTTCTTCTTCTTCTTCTTCTTCTTCTTCTTCTACTTCTTCTCCCTTCCTCCTACTCTGCAACAAAGTCAACACCTTTAGTTTTTCTCTCCCTCTCCGCCATGAAAAGAAAAAGAAAGCTTGCAAACGATAGCGAAAGAGTCCAAACCAGCGATGCAATCGTTGAAACAACATCAACGTCTTCACTTACTATTTCAAAACAGAAAAATACTTCAGAAGACCAGAGAACAAACTCAGATCCGTTTCCGACCGATCTCTTAATGGAGATACTCAAAAAGTTCCCTGTCAAAACCCTAGCGAGGCTCATGTGCGTATCAAAGCTCTGGGCATCGACCATCCGCCGCCAAGAATTCAAGAAGCTTTGGTCTTTAAACCAACAACAACGCAGTAGTAATACTCTCATCTTCGCCTTCAAACGTGACAAAGGCTATGGCCAAGACTGTTTCTTCTTCTCATCAAGTCAAACCAAGAACCAAAGTCAACGCTCTGTAACAACAGCTTCTTACCTCACAACATACCCTGGAGACTTGTCGTTTCCACCATCTGTCCACGGTTTGATCTGTTACGGACCACCTTCTAATATCACTATATACAACCCTACTATAAGACGGTCCATTACTCTCCCCAAGATCGCTTCTAAGAAGATGTGTTTGCACCACTTCTTGGGTTACGATCCCATCGACCGTGATTACAAAATGTTGTGTATGACTAAAGGGAAGCATGAGATAGCTCAAGAGATTCAGGTTTTGAGATTAGGAGACGAGAGTTCGTGGAGGAAGATGGTTGATGATAACTGTCCTCCTCATTACTCTCCTGAGTCTATTCATATATGTATAGACGGAGTTTTATACTATGGAGCTTGTTTTGGCAGTGTCAATGGTAAAGACCGTGGTGTCATGAGTTTTGATATTCGGTCTGAGAAGTTTCATGTTATTAAAGTACCACAAGGAAGAGCGAGAAAGTTTACGAGTATGATGAGATACAATGGGAAGCTTGCTCTTATGTACACTGTCTATGGTAAAATCGGATTGTGGGTTTTAGAGGATGCTGTGAAACATGAATGGTCCTCTGTGTTTTTTGATTTGCCTAGATTAACTGGTTATAAAACCAAGTTTCAAGTTTTTTGTGCCATTGATGATGATAATGGTGATGCTGGGGAGTTTGTTTTGGCACCAAAGGAAGTGCAGGCATCACCGTTTTATGTTTTGTATTATGATCCTAAGAGAAAGAGTGTGAGAAAGGTGGACGTTGAAGGGATTACAGAACATGAGGAGCTTCCACTTTGGGATAAAGATTGGAAGCGTAGTACAATGTGTATCTTCCCTGGTCAGGTTGAGAATCTCATGTTTCTCTAAGAGTGTTTGCAAACGAATCTTGTTCTTCACAGGTCCCATGATAAATTAATCACCACTGCTATACTTTGTTTATTAACTTGTATTTGAGTTTACTGTTGTATGTTTAGTTTTGAATTTGACGCCAAAAAAAAGTTTTGGTTTTATCTCTGTATTTTGAATTCATATATTGGTACTGATGGTCTTACCACCGGTTAGCTTTTGGTCAAATCGGTTGAGAATTCTCAAGTTAAGGACAAAGAATGTATATATGAGACATGGATTTTGTGAGCACGAAGTCTCATATATGATATTTCAGATTGAACACAATTTGGTGACATGATAATCTATAATAATCTAATATCGCTCTGATGGCAATTATCAATCCATACACTAGTTAATTACCTGAAAGGTCATAATTAATTACCATAGTACAATTTGTGGAGATATCAAAAGAATACAATACAAGAAATGGTAATGTGCTAAAAGAGCTCAACTCTTCATTTCGAAGATGGTGAGAGACTGAGAGTGAAGAAAGGGATTGGAGAGAGAGCACACCCGTCTTAAACTATTTACTAGCCTTGGACGAAACATGAATTATTTGCTATCTAACCAAACTTACAAAAAAAAATTTCAATTTTTCATTGCATTTTTTTTATAAAGGGCTTATTTGCTATCTAACCAAACTTTGAAGTATAATTAAGTAGATATTGATTCTGGCATAATAAAGAATCTAACATTTGTATCCAAATGGAGTCGGTTATGTCCTTCCCATTTGCAGTTAACCGGTAAACATTGCGTATCAAAAATAATACATTATCTGGAGTAAAAGAAGAAAGAGACATCCACGTTACATGTTTATTAACCATCCCCTTATACATTAAAAGATAAGTCACTTGCACACGTGACACTCATACATGCCTTCTCAGAGAAATTCTGAGAATCTGATTGGTTGATTTATTTTAATTTTCGTTTTTATTTATTTTTGGTTCGCCGGTGCAAATGGTATGAGAATCGTATTTAAAATATTTTGTTAGGTTATTTACTTGCCTTACTCGATTATTCGATAACTTGTGAAAGAAGTTGGAAATTAAATGTCAAATATGTCAATCTCATACCATTAGGAAAGATTGACAATATATATTAACGATGTCCTAATGTCTGTAGACCTAACGCAAGTCTTAAAAACATCTATGGCAATGGTTAAAGCTACGAAAAATCGAATGTCTTTTATCAGGGAATTGAGACCGTGTAAAGATACATGCCGTATTGAGGTTAGGATTCTGCGTTTATGGAGAAACTACAACAGAGATTCCGAAAACACCATCGAAATGGTGTTTGCCGATAAAGAAGTAAGTTCAATACTTGATTCCCGGATGTTAGTTCGATCGTTCTTAAATTTTTTTAAGCAAACATCTTTAACTCTCTTCTCATCACCGCGTAGGGGACAAGAATCCATGCTCAAGTCGGTGAAGTGCTCATAAAACAATTTGAAGGGAAACTAACCGAAGGCGATGCCAAGGTCATCCATTTATTTAAACTGTACGACGCTACGGGTGATTATCGAACCACCGCGCATCCCTACAAAATTGGATTCTTTCAGACTACTTTTGTTGGACCAGCGGATGACTTCCCAAGTGAAGTTCCGGAGAAGTATCTTGTATACATATATTAGGATAAACCCGTTCTACAGGCGGACGAATAAATAAAATTAATAATACAAAAAGTTTTAAACGTCTAATTTGCTTTTAACTAAAGTAGCATAGCTAAGTGAATTGAAATCAGAGAGGATAATTAAACCAGATTTTATGTTTCAAGTTTCAGAGAGGATAATAAAACCAGATTTTATGTTTCAGTTATATAGCCTAGCCTGTGTATTTTCTTTTTAGTTTGTCTTGTTGATGTAAAGCAGTTTTAAGCTTTTAGCTGTATAGTTTATGTAAATTATTAAGTTACTAAACGTTTATGGATGTTTAGAGCAGGTACTATTACAATGGTGTTCTCACACTAGTTCGATTTTCAATTTTTATTTTTATTAATTTTTTTCTTTTTTCGTCTAATTAAAAAAATAATTAATCGTGGGCCGCCACGTATCGTAGGACCCACAACACAGTAACGTTACTCAACAAAAATCAATTTTTATGTAAGGATTTTTCGGACAGATATCGGCACGGAAACCAAATCAAGTAATATTTTAATATTTTTATTTTAGAACATCGCGCTAAGGATTTTAGAACATCGCGTTTTATGGAATGGTGATTTATATTTCTTCTTTTCAATTATTAATTGTTGGTATTTATTTTTACGTTTCAATATGTCTATCTTAATTTTTTACGACAGTCTTTTTATTCACGGACTTAATTTTATTATTTTAATGTGATCATTGTTGAAGCTGCATTATGCTCTTTGGTGTGTATGCTTCTTTGGTTTCCATCTCATCTTATATGTTTTTTTTGTTGGTATCGCATGAACTGTTGACCCCCGTGATTGGTAATTGTTGTCTTTCATCTTACCTTATCGCATTGTGGACATTTTTTAATTCAAAGTTTTTATGTCTGGGAATAAATCATTTATGTTTAGTTGATATTGTGTATGTAGTGGTACGTTTTTAGATTTGAAGAAATTTTATATATTTTTGATATTGTGTATGTAGTGGTACATTTTTAGATGTGAAATTTTTTTTATATATCTATTCTATTAAAACAGAGTCATTCTTTTTATCTACTGATACAAGTTGTCATTTAAATTTGGACCCTTTCTAGAGTGTTACAAATAATACAAGTCATATAGTTAATTGAACCGTATTACTTAAATTAAACCGGTGGTTATTTATGGGATATAGTCTTGGGCTTACTTTTGTTTTTAGAATAAATTATATGATTTGGTTTTTGGGCTTAATATTAAGGAAAAAATCCAAAAAACATTGAATAAACTTTCCACCTTAATGGATCAAAAAATCAATTATTTTTTCAGGCCCAAAAGGTATTTAAGATTTTTAACAAAACAAAATTGTTTATTATTAATCATTTATTTAAATCATGTACTTAAAAAATGATAATGTATTCTTTTATTTTAAATAATAATCCTTTTTTGATAAATTTCAATGGTAACTTTTAAATAATATATTGTTTTATTTTTCCTAAATAATTTACTGATTTAAAAAAATATGTAAAGCAAAACCAAAAACTAAATCTAAAAACTAAAATCCAAAACCAAAAGTTGAAAACGCAGGTTATATTTTTTGCTTTTGTTTATTTACAATTTTTTAAAAAAATCTTTTGTCATCTTTTCAGTTTTAAAAATCTTTGGGATTTGTTTATTGGTAATATCAGTTCAAAGTAACTCAGCGGATCTAAAAATCAAAAATTCAAACCAAAAGCTGAAAATAAAAAATAGAAACTTAAAAACTAAAATCCAAAAAATCAAAATCTAAAACAAAATCTAAAAGTTCGATTCTCGGCTTTCCATCGTCTACAAGTTCGATTCTCGGCTTTCAGCATCGCCCACATACCCATGACCAGGAATGTGTGCGCAGATTCTCTCGCCAAGGAGGCGAGATGCAGTGGTACTTTCTTTTCCCATATATATCAAACCCAGTCGGACGGAGCCTCTCTTCGGAACGACTCAGGTCCGACTACCACTTGATCTTAAACAAAGGGCGTCGACAAAAAAAAAAAATCTAAAAATAAAATAAAAAACAATCATCACCACAAATTTTGGTGAACTGATTTTATACCAAAACATTCTTTAAATTAAGACAAAAACCTAATTATATAAATTTTTAATCATAAAAAATTTCTGCGCTTTTAAGCGCGGGTCAAAATCTAGTTTTTGTTATGTTTGTGTGAGGCATATTGTAGAACATTCTCTACCGACTCCTCGCTTTGATTCCAAGCTTCTCGTTATGAAGGTCTCGATCGTTATCACTTCTTAAGGTCAAAATTTGTTAATATTAAGTAGATATGTGAAGAATATAAGGAAGATATCCAACCAGGTTTAATATGAAAATATTTTTAATTTTTAAAGAACATCTGAAAGTTTGCTTCAAACTGTACATGATTTTTAAAAATTATAAGATAAAAATTATAAGTTTGCCAAGCTTCTCGACGGAACTGGAGAGGATCTCGACGTTGAGGATTTGTTTCCCATAATTCAAGATTACTTATGATCCTAGATCTCTAAATGCTGTATCCGATCATTTAGCTAAGACTGCCCGATCCTTTTATCGGGACCTCCTGTATGTTGGTTGTTCTATTCCGGTCTGGATTCCCAGACCACCTCAAGCTTGAGTAATAGATCAGCCTTTCGTTGTAAAAAAAAAAACAATCAATCCATTTGGATTATGGGTTGGATTAACCCATTTGATCAATTTTGTTTAATATATATTTAATTAATATCTATATTTTACATTTTAATATAGATGTTTAATGTTTAATGTTTTATTTAATTTTTTGAAATTTTGTATATACTTATTATTATTATTATTATTTGTATATTATATTCATATAATATATATATCTTATATTTTAAGATAGATGTTTAATGGTTAGTGTAATTTTTCTATTTTATTATATTGTGTATTTATTTGTTATTATTATTTTCGTATATTCTATATTTACATATTAAATGTATAATATAAATGTTTAATGTAGTATTTCCATTTTTTATTTTCTAGGTTTATTTATTTTTTAGTTTTTTTATATTGTGTATTTTCGTTTCTTATACTTTTATATAACATAATATCTATTTTTTTACATTTTAAGATAGACTAGACCATGACCTGTCCGACTGGGCGGGTGTTTTGTTTTTTTTTTTAATTTTTAGGTTTATATTAAATGATGTAAAATAAAAAATGAAGTATCAATTAAATGGTTACAAATTACTTCTGGATTTAATTTTGACAGAAGAATACCGAAAAGTTTGCTGTTTGATCCGCGCAAGTGTTTGTTTTTATATATTTTATAAGTGATAATATATATTTCTAAATTTACTCGTTTAAATAATTGTATAAAATGACATTTTAAACACACAATTTTATAGTTTATATTGAGTAGTTTTATTTTATCTTATAGACTATCATTGTGTCATACTTATTTTAAAATATGACTCGTATATCTGCACAAATGTTTTTATTTTATTTTTATGGATAAAAATTTTATGATAATGTATAAATAAATTTTTTTATTTACTATTTAAAATATATGGTCTTATATATTTCTACATTTTAACTTTTATTATTCTGAATTTACCTTGAACTATTATTTATATAAAAATATACATAACATGATATGTTTATATTAATCTTTTTATTATATATTATATAAATGATTCTTTTTGTGACTTTTATTTTAGTTATTACTTATAAATAATAAAAAATATAATTATATATCTTTGAAAAAAATATTGTTCATTAACTATTTAAAGATATGTAGATAATTAATAAGAAAAAATCCTAAAAGGTAGGTTAATTAATATTGAAATTAATTATTATGTATATGGAATTAGTAAAACAATTTCTATATAATTTATTTATTTAATTACGAAAGGTATATATGAAAATAATTATTTTCATTAATTATTGGTGCCATAATGTTTTTTAGTTAAAATTTGATTTTGGAAATGCATTAATTAAAGTGAAAAGACAAATAATTCTATAAGGTAGGGTAATTAATAACTTCAATGGCATAACATTGTAAATAATTAGAAAAACTCAGAGATATTTTATATGGGTACTTCTCTTTTAATAATATAGATGTTAAGATTTTAATGTAATATTTTCATTTTTAAATTGTGTATTTACTTATTATTTATTTTTCTGAGTATTTCTATTTTTTATATTTTATTTTACTTAATATCTATGTTACACTTTAAGATAGACTAGATTTTGATCCGCGCTTGAAAGCGCGGAAATTTTTTTATGATTAAAAATTTATATAATTGGGTTTTGTCTTAGTTTAAAGAATATTTTGATATAAAATCAGTTCACCAAAATTTGTGGTGATGATTATTTTTCATTAGTTTTTAGTTTCAATTTTTATTTTTAGATTTTGGTTTTTAGTTTTTAAGATTCTACTTTTCATTTTCAGTTTTTGGTTTCAGTTTTTAATTTTTAAACCCGCTGAGTTAGTTTGAACTAATATTACCAACAAACAAATCTCAAATAATGGAACATTTAATTCAAAACTGAAAAGATGACAAAAATTTTTTAAAAAAATTGAAATAGTTTATTTTGTAAATAAACAAAAGTAACAAAATATAACATGTGTTTTCAGCTTTTGGTTTTGGATTTTAGTTTTTAGATTTGGTTTTGCTTTACATTTTTTTAATCAGTAAATTATTTAAGAAAAATAAAACAATAAATTATTTAAAAGTTACCATTGAAATTTATCAAAACAAAGTGATTGTTATTTAAAATAAAAAAATATATTAACATGTTTTAAATTACATGATTTAAATAAATGATTAATAATAGATAATTTTGTTTTGTTAAAAATATTAAATACCTTTTGGATCTGAAAATAATAAATGATTTTTTGATCTTTTAAGGTGAAAAATTTATTCAATGTTTTTAGAGTTTTTTCTTAATACTAAGCCCAAAAACCATACTATATAATTTGTTCAAAAAATAAAAGTAAGACTAAGACTATATTCCATAAATAACCATTGATTTAATTTAAGTATGATTAGTAGATTTCCATATTCCATATTTTGATGATATATATTCTTTTAGAACATTCCATATTTGTAGGAGAAAATATGTGTTTTCGGTATACACATAGATATCTGCCATATTTTGAAGGTAGTTTACATTAAGGTCCTCTCTTTACATTAATTGTGTTGGTTTAATTTAAATAATACGGTTCAATCAATTATTTGATTTATATTATTTGTAACATTCTAGAAATGGTCCAAATTTAAATGACAACTTGTATCAGTAGATAAAAATAATGACTCTATTTTAATAGAGTAGATGTTTAATGTACATTTTCTAATTTTACCTTGGAGAGTTAGCTCAGACATTTCATCGAACACCTTGTGAGTTGGAAAATGTCTAAAACTCAACCCTTGAGAGGCCAACTTAAAAGATGCATTAAGAATACTCTACTAACAAAGAATAAGAGAAACCTACACTAAACATCCTAATTTTAGCCTAATCACCCTTAATCTCCCTATCCCATGAATTCAAAGGTGGATTATACACTAATCTTCATGATTTTTCTTAAACCCATATTGGATTCAAGCTTAATCATGTAAAGACGAGTAGATAATGCAATGAAATAAAACAAGATCACAAGAACAATGAAGAACGATTCATAGAAATCAATTTTTTCAAGAGGTTTTTGTGTTTTCTATTGCAAATCAAAGATTACTGTCTGGTAGGCTACAAAAGGGCACTTAAACTTAGGTTTATGAAGTGTAAAAATATGAAACAAATGACCAAAATGTCCCTAAAAAATACAAGGTTTCGACCACGCAAATGACGCGGAACGACCTCGCCACGTCGCTCCGGGAGGTCATTCTGGCTGGGAGCAACCTGTGGACGTCGTTCCAGGGGCTGTTTCGGCTTCTGGATTTGATAAAAAGGTGAGCGACCTAGGTGTTTCACTCCGGGAAATCGCTCTGGATTGAAACGACCTATGGACGTCGCTCTGGATGGGAGCGACCTATAGACGTCGCTCCAGGACCTCCTCCTGCAACCGAGTGTCAAAAGGTCGAGCGACCATGACGTCTCGCTCTGGGAGTCGCTCTGGCTTGGGAGCGACGTCATGGGTCGCTCTGGAACGTCGCTCCCGCCTTACTCGTCCAATGATCACTTCAAACTCTTCTTTTGGACCTCAAATGCATCCAATCACCTCCAAGAACTTCAAGGATACTCCAATTCCTGATAAGAACTCATGTATGCAAAATGCAACCTATAAATGACTAAATCCTAGTCTATATGATTAAAATGCATATGGATGAATGGATAAAACAATGGAAATATGCAAGACATCATACTATGAGCTGGAAGCACTATGGTGGGCAATGGAAAATATGCTTCAACATTCGTCATGTCAGAACTTTGGGACGAACTGCAAAGAGATGATAGCGATGCTCAGAAATCTTCATGACTGGCCAAGTTTCTCAACGGAATTGGAAAAGCTTATGACGCTGCGGATTTGCTTCCCAGATTTTAAGATCTTCTATGTTCATAGGACACATAATGATGTTTCTGATTCTTTAGCTAAAACTATTCATCTTTCTATCTATCGAAGCTTTGTTTGTTGTTTGTTCTATTCCGGTCTAACTTCTCATATCAGCCTTTTGATGTCAAAAAAAAGAACTATAACCTGATTAGTATCCGAAATTATTTCGAATTCAACCAAATCTTCGACATGTAACTAAACCGAATTAAACTCCAAAATTTTATGATATCTGAATGGGGAGCTAAAATTCATGAACCCGAAATCCAAATTAACCCGAGCTAAAACCCAGGCACCGATTGCCCAGCCCTAGGACTAGGCAGCCATCCCTCCCCGTGACCTCGTCTTCACTTGTGAACCCTCGTTTCATGTTCAATATCTTATTCTCTCTAAAGTGATGTTCTCTTCCCTCCATCTTCCTCTGAGTGTACGCTTTTTGTATCCCGCAAAATCTTCTCACTGAAAAACCCTAACTTCAAGTGTTCGGCAACGAGGTAAGTGCTCAAGCCTTTTTTTGTTCTTTTCAAAGTTTGTGTTTTTATTTGTTCCAATTGTCTCTTTTACGGACAATTAGTTCACCATTTTAGTTTCTAGCCGAGCTTGTGATGGATCGTGTGAGCAGCCTACCAGATGAGATTCTTTGTCATATCTTATCCTTCCTTCCGACAAAGAATGCTGCTTTGACTTCTGTTCTGTCAAAGAGATGGCTCAATATCTGGAAACTTGTTCCCAATCTTGATATTGACGACACTGTCTTTCTTAATCCTGAAGATGGTAATAAAGGGGAAAGGGAAGAGATTCGAGAGAGCTTCGTTCAGTTTGTGGACAGTGTACTTGCTATGCAAGGTGAGTCTCCTATCAAGAAGTTCTCCCTAAAGTGCATAACTGGTGTCCATCCAGATATTGTGAATCGTTGGATATGTAATGTGCTGCAGCGAGGTGTTTCAGACCTTACTCTTTTCACTGATTTTTCGGATGAGGATACTGAAGAAGATACGTATTCTCTGCCTGAAGAGATGTTCCTCAGTGTTACACTAGTTAAGCTGAATCTAAGAAGTGAACGCAGCGTTTCTTGGTGGAAGTCTTCCTTACCGATGCTTAAAAGTCTTGATATTGACTCGGAGTTGATCCTTTTTTTTGCTGACTTTGAGGAAACTATTCCTTCTTTCCCTGTGCTTGAGGAACTAAGACTAGCTAATATGGAGTGGGATAAGGCGGATGTAACTGTGTCAAGTGCAAGCCTGAGAAAGCTAAGCCTCCACTGCACTGGTTGTGGAGGTGTTGTAAATCCAAAGAGCATTTCTTTTGATACTCCGAATCTGCTTTCTTTAAATTACTCTGACTTCGTCGCAGAGGACTATCCCTTACTTAATATGGGAAAATTGTCCGAGGCTCGAATCAACTTTACAGTAACTAATGATCAGGTCAAGCGAGGGATAGAGCCAAACATTGATATGTTAGAGGATGATGATGAGGTTCTCAATTTTGGCAATGTGGTGAAGCTCTTGAATGTCATACAAAATGCTCAGAAAATTTCTTTACCATGTGGTACTCTCCAGGTCAGTATTCTGTAGGTCAGTACTCTTAAATTCTGGTCTTAAGTTGTGAAACATTTGATGTTGTTGGATTTTTTCTTGTTTTTGTTTTTCAGGTGCTTTCTCTATACACTGACTCGATACCAGTGTTCAATAACCTCACATTCTTAATTGTTTCAAGTAAGGAGGATCGAGGATGGCAAGCTATGTCTGTCCTTCTAAGGAACTGTCCACATTTAGAATCTCTAATCATTGAGGTAGAGTTTTAAACCATGTAACTACTTAAGAAAAAACACGTGTTAAAGATCATGCAATTGATACTAGCAATTAGGAACCTTACTGTCTACTTTACATATTTTCAGGGTCTGTTACACTATGTGACAGATAAATGTGGGGATGCTTGTCCCTGCATTGCGCGTGAAGACAGAGGTCTTTCACTCAGGTCTTGCCCAGTTAATTGGTTAGAGATTAGAGGGTTTCGAGGAACAATGAAAGAGATGACCATGATAAAGCATTTCTTGGACTATCTTCCAAGTTTGAAGAGGCTGGATGTCTTTATTGAAGAGAATGATCCTACACAGCTCAGAAACCGTGAAGTGTCTGAACTTATCAAAAAGATGTTCAAACTGTACAACAAGTTGCGGCCGAGTTGCAGTGTCCAGTGTTATGGCCGATCTGCCAAGTCCAGCTCTGGGTGGCAATTTCTTAAATAAGAAGTGGACAGCACAAAAACGTATCTGATTTTGACCAACCAATCAGTGAATTTGACACATGTTGAAGTATGTATGTTATGTTTTTGTAACGGGTAGACCCCTGGATGTCTAAAACTGGTTTTTGCTTTTGTTGTAATTCTCCAGTTAACATGCTCCCTGGATCTCTAAAATGAAGATGATGATTATGTAACAAGGTGCATGAGCAGTAAGTAGCAAATTCAACAAAGAAACTGCAAGGGGCTGGAGAAATAGCCTCTTCAAATCAAAGCCTTGTTAAGAGATGTGTACTTACATCTTTCACAAGGTTCGCTTGAAACAAGGTTAAAAATTCGTGAACATTAGCAAACTAATAATATACATACTCTCAAAGTTAAACATAAGTTTAAACTAAGAGTTAGTTCAAAAAAAAACTGTGAACTAATTGTTGTAAACTGTAAACTATTAACTGTAAATTCAATAAATCACCTCGACATCAAATCATATTTACCTACGAGTCTGCGAGTTCTTGTGTCTTACTGCCAAGGAAGAGGTAGTGACGGAGAGAGTGACTCTAACAACGTATGTGCAAACAGTGGTTGCATATAGGGGTGGGCAAAAAAACCGAACCCAAAGACCCGAACTGAACCCGACCCGATAAAAAAGAATCTGAACCGATCCGAACCCGACATAAATACCGAAGGGATCTTGTTTTACGGTATTTCGGGTTATGGATTTTACCTGAACCGAATCCGAACTTAAATGGATATCCGAAAGAACCTGAAACTTTAAAATTTCAAAAAGACTTGTATCATATCCAATTTCAAATTCTAATATGTTTCCAAAATACATTAAGTAGTATATATTTTTAAAATTTATTCATATTATGTAGTTGTTTGATATAAAATTTCTAAATATAATAATTTTATTGTTATAATGAATAATTTTATCTTATTTTTGAACTGTAAATTGTTATCGGCACATTTCTATAATATACACCATGTTTCCATGCGAAAATATTTTTTTTTAATAATAGATAAATAGATATTGAATGTGTATTTAACATAAAATGTTTAAACATTTTTTATATATATTTGCTTATAAATAATTACTACATGCAATAAGTTATATATTAAGTTGTATTATGTTCATTTTTATTGATTGAATTATATATAAATTTATGGTGGACTCTATAATATTCTATTATACTAAACCCACGTGGATATGATATAATAGTAACACACACAATTTATAATATTATTCTGTTCTAAACTTTTAATTAAATCGTATCTTTTGAAAATATATACTAATCAATTTTAAATACTTGTTGTAACTGCTTCTGCAAGATTTGGAAACTTATTCTGTAAGGCATTTTTAATTTATTCACAGTAATAGAAGTATATTGATACAGTGGCATGCTTTGTAATATTTGAGGAAAATTAAGAGGTATTATCTATTTGTACTTTTGTTTTAATATTTTAGATATATTTTAAACTAAATTTAAATAATCAAAAATAAACACATAAAAATTATTAATCAAGTAAAATTCTTAATTTTTATATAATTATAATTTTAAAAATAATGAGTGATTTCTAAGATTTATTTATTAATAACAACTATAATGTACCAAATAAAATTTCAAAATATTTATTATACATAATAATTACAAAACAAAAACATAAACAATAAGTTATTATTATAGTTTTAATTAGTAATATATGTATTAATAAATACTTATAAAATATTTTACGCCCGCATGAGCGGGCAAAACACCTAGTATTCTATAAAAGTATTTTGTAATTGTGATTATAAGGAATAGAAAAGTGATATACGTTTTTGAATTAATTAATTTTATTTAATATTTAGTCATCATAATTTATATAATATAGATTAGCCATACGTGATATGTAAGTTTTGAAAACAGAATAATAAGATTACGTTACCCAAGTGATAGTGTATTAGTTAGCGTAGAAATAGGTGAATTACCTTTCTGATGTAGTGCACAATATATTTTAAAGATACTAACTATGATATCTTTAAATACAAGTATTATCTATAGCGATTTAATATACTTGTGTTCTGTCGGTTTTGCAGGAAGTTGGTTGTCTATCAATTACTTACGCCGGTTAACGTCTATCAATGTTAAGTTCGGTGGTTGTATAATTCTGTTAAACGACAGTGTATAAATTGAGTGGCATTCTATAGTAATTATTGTGTAAAAGTCAGGGTTAAGTAATAAATGTACTTCAGTTTTAATAGTTTGGATTTCTTACATTTATAGAATTCTTAGTTGTTAACTTTAATTTTTTATCTTTAATTATGTATGAATTTCGTTCATAAAAGACTTTGGTTTATCGTGAATCATGATATGTTTAGTGTTGTCACATATAGCTCAAAGACAAATCTTATATGGTTGATAGACGAGTATCACAATATTATTTTGAAGGACAATAATATAGTTTGAAGAAGCTAAATACAAAAATTTATTAAACGATTCAAAATATATTGAGTTTAATAGAGTATAAATTAGTATTTTTAGAACCGATAACCAGATCAGTATCCGAAATCGAAACTATTTCGGGTTCCACCGGATCTTGGACATGTTACTAAACCTGAACCGAACCCGAGATAACCCGAACTGAATCCGACCCGAATTTTTATAACATTCGAATGGAGCTGAAGTTTTTGAATCCAAAAATCCTAAACCCGAACCGAAACCTGATCCGATAATTAGTAAAAACCGAATGGTACTTATGAGTATAACACTGAAAATCCAAAAATCTGAATCACCAAGACCAAAACCGAACGGACCACCGAACAACCAGGTCTACTAGGAACAATGAAAGAGATGACCATGATAAAGCATTTCTTGGAGTATTTTCCCTGTTTAAAGAGGCTGAACGTCTTTATTGAAGAGAATGATCCTACACAGCTAAGGAACTGTGAACTTATCAGAGAGATGCTCGAACTGTACAACAAGTTGTGGCCGAGTTGCAGTGTCCAGCTCTTGGTGGCGATTTCTTAAATAAGAACTGTACAACATATCTGATTCTGACCAACCAATCAGTGATTTTGAAACATGTTAAGTATGTCTGTTATGTTTTTGTAACTGAGGTTAATCCATGGCTTTGGCTCCACCTAGAACTGGTTTCCGCTTTTGCTGTAATGCCCCTGGATGTCTAAATCGAAGATGATGATTATGTAGCATGGTGCATGAGTAGTGAGACTTGAGAGATTGCCTCTTCTCATCAAAGCCTTCTTAAATGTATACTTACATCGTAACAAGGTTTGCTTGAAAGGAAGTTAAAATATCAGAAAACTAGACTATGCAAAATAGTAATCACAGACCTGAAGCAGTCTAGTCTCAAACCAACAACGTAGTAATACTCTCATCTTCGCCTTCAAACGTGACAAAGGCCATGGCCAAGAGTAGGGGTGGGTATTTTACCTGATACCCAAACTCGTACCCGAACCCGACCCGAAATATCCGAACCAAAATCCGAACCGAAGTAGCAAAATATTCGAAAGGGTACTGAGTTAAGAGAGATTGGATATCCGAACCCGAACGGGTAATAGCCGAACCCGAATGGATATCTGAAGATAACCGAACATATATATAGTGTATATACGTATTTTATTCCTATTTTATTTATGTCATTTTATTCAAAATATTTATATTAATATTGTATAGAGCTTAGTGGTGTAGATCAGTTTCCTTTTCAATCTCCCCGGAAGTCAACATTGTTGATGAAGGAAATGGTTGGTCTTGTCTCTAGAGGCTCCAGTGAGGGGTTTCGATGGGTGATTCTTTCAGCTTCGGGGGTTAGTTCTTCGAGTCTCTCTGGCGTCGAAGTGGTCCAGTTCTCTCTCCTTGTAGTCAAGCGAGCTCCGGTGCTTCGTTAGATCGGAAGCGAGTCTTGGGTAGTTGCACGCAGTAGGAGATGGTCATATTCTCTGTTCTGGCTCGTTGTCTGTAGCAAGTTGTCGTCTATGGCTGCTTGTGGACAGCGTGTTCGGCCACCTCACGTTGGTTCCTTCTTTATGGCTCTTTCTAGACGCTTCATGGATTGACGGTAGCTTCTCTACGGATTGTCTCGTGTTTATTAGCTGGTCTTGCTCCATTGACACCGGAAAAAAGTCTTAATAGGTTGGAAATGATCTTTGGTTCTCAAAGATTGCAAAAGGCGACGTGGTGTTCGGGTTTTCATTCCTGCCTCGGTGTCTCCATTTAGTGTTGCTTACTTCCCAGGACCGCTTTAGCTCTTCGAGCTTGCTGAGCTAGAATTTCCATATAGATGCTGAGACAGGCTAGGATGGGAGTGGCATTGGTTCCAGTCCGCTTTTGGGCAGGTTTCGTAAGGGGCAGTAACGAACGCTTGCTATTGGGATGCGTTTCAGGAATTGTAGTGTTTCATTCAAGCTGGCTTTGGTGGCATTCGCTAGGCAGTGGTAAGTAAACATCCCCTATGGTCTCTCGAGCTTTATAGACAGAGAATGTATAAGCTTCATGGAGTTCATCGGGAACTATCTACTCCAGAGACATCAAGGAAACTCCCGTCATCTGAGGCAGCGAGGAGAACTTCACGTTCTGAGAGTCGCATCGATGGTTGAGAACAGACTAGCGGAACGTGCCGGGTTAAGTGGGTGGACGAAGCTAGATTTGTAATAGTTAGATTTTGATATTTTTGTTCAAAACGAGCTTATAACCGTATCTGATTCACGATTTCTCGGGTGGATTTTAATATACAATATTTAAATTAGAAAACTATGTGTATGGGATAGAACTGGTGCACCTGAGAAGAATCTCTAAATTATGACAGTAAAAATTCAATGTATAACACAAGAAAAACGAAAAAAAAAATTGTAATCATGGATACAACACGTTAGGAGATCTTTAAAATGGAATAGTTAGGATTCTAACTATAACATAACAACTTAATAGAATAAAATCTTCTGATTTTTTAACACTTTTATTTTGTAAGAAATAAATTTGTCGAATGTGAAATACAATTAAAACAGAATCCCATATAAATTTCTGTCTTTATTTCGGAAATAATTACATTGTCATGCCATTCATATATTTACTATGTGTTTTTCTGCACCATGTGCACTGGTAAAAATTTTAAATTATTTTTGTTTGAATTTAAAATTTATTATTTTATACTAATATTTTAATACAAAATCAATAACATAAATTTAAGATTAGATAAGTAATTTGATTTTTTTTTTAAATAAAGAATAAATATGTATATATCTCTATAATATTATTTGAGAAGTCAGTTTCCTACGTGTCGCGCTCACGTTAACTTTCGCGATGGTTGATTACATAGATACCCTTAATGAATTGTTAGATTTCAAGATTATTATTTTTATTTAGTTTTTTTTTTTAACTTTTTCCAAATAACATATATAATAAAAAAAGAAATATTTCTAAAATTTTAAAACAAAATAGAAAACGAAAATATATGTATATAATATGATTTTATTAAAAAGGAAAGTTCACAAAATAGTAACACCCCCATTAATATATATTTTTAAATTACATAAAATATATTTTCAAAATAATAAAAATATATATGTTCATGAACATCAAAAAGTATGTCAGTTATACTTTATTTTCTAGTATTTTTAGAAATCAACTTATAATTTGATCAATATTATGAAAATACATGTATATTTAAGCGATAAATAAAACTAATTTGATTTGACTTAACTAAAATAAAGAGTAAATAAATATTTTGAAAATACATGTATATTTAAGCGATAAATAAAACTAATTTGATTTGACTTAACTAAAATAAAAAGCAATTATACTTCAGTTTTAAGAAACATTTCTAAAATTTTAAGACAAATTTAAAAACGAAAATATATGTATATAATATGAATTTATTAAAAAGAAAAGTTCACAAAATAGTAATATCTCCATTAATATATATTTTTAAATAACATAAAATATATTTTCGAAATAATA
Organism: Eruca vesicaria subsp. sativa; assembly: GCA_932364175.1. NCBI lineage: Eukaryota > Viridiplantae > Streptophyta > Magnoliopsida > Brassicales > Brassicaceae > Eruca > Eruca vesicaria. Next base: position 62,598 of record CAKOAT010117488.1, on the reverse strand, counting down.
AAAATATATATGTTCATGAACATCAAAAAATTTATCAGTTACACTTTATTTTCTAATATTTTTTAGAAATCAACATATAATTTGATAAATATTATGAAACTACATGTATATTTAAGCGATAAATAAAAATAATTTGATTTGACTTAACTAAAATAAAAAGTAATTGGGGTTTTTGCAAAACCAACCTAAAATTTCAAGCAAACACAAAACCAACCTCTTTTTTTTTGTCCATTACTATTCACTCTTAAAAAACCTAAACTCTCCTCATGTTTCCACTTATTTACCAAATTGCCATTATTTTTAAATCTGATTTTATTTTCGAAAATTATTAAAAACCTATTACACCCTAAACATTTCTCCTTATTTACCATAATGCCATTGTCATCAATATTTGCAA
>CAKOAT010117488.1:29147-59493 GCA_932364175.1 Eruca vesicaria subsp. sativa | reverse complement strand
CCTAGTTGTAGACTTCTTTCTTAAAGTGTAGACCTACGAAGGACAGAATCGTAAAATATACTGCACGTTTTTTGTTTGTTCATAAGGGTTAAATAGTAGTTTTAACACCCCTTTAGGTTGGGTTTGCAATTGATTGAATAAGGGGTGCACCTTTAGGGTTAAAATGAATATTTGGGTTGGTTTTGGCAAATCCCCCAAAGTAATTATACTTCAGTTTTAAGAAACATTTCTAAAATTTTAAGACAAATTTAAAAACAAAAATATATGTATATAATATGAATTTATTAAAAAGGAAAGTTCACAAAATAATAATATCTCCATTAATATATATTTTTAAATAACATAAAATATATTTTCAAAATAATAAAAATATATATGTTCATGAACATCAAAAAATTTATCAGTTACACATTATTTTCTAATATTTTTTTAGAAATAAACATATAATTTGATAAATATTATGAAACTACATGTATATTTAAGCGATAAATAAAAATAATTTGATTTGACTTAACTAAAAAAAGAATAAATAAATATTATGAAAATACATGTATATTTCAGCGATAAATAAACTAATTTGATTTGACTTAACTAAAATAAAAAGTAATTTTACTTCAATTTTAATTTAGAAATATATTAACTCTATATACTCACAAAATGAATGACTCGACTAATATAATTTATATCCAAAATTAAACATCTAACTACAATAAGAAAATATAATTTTTTAATAATAATAATAATAATAAAAATAATAATTTATTTAATTCTATACATATAAATTAGAGACTGACTCAAAGCATATTAAAAATAAAAATAAATAATTAATTACAAATTAATTCTTTTAGAATTTATATATATGCATGAGATTTCCAAATATTATCATTATATTCATTTATGTAATTTTGAATCAAACACTTCAGCTTATTCTGTATTTCATTTTAAGCACAAATATATTAAGTTATACATAATTTAACTAAATATATTTACATATCTAAGAATATGTTTACATATCTAAAGAAAATAACCAACCAAAAGGAAAATAAATAATTAATCAAAGTTTTATTATATTTAGAATAAAAAAAATTATAGCTGAATTCGAAAAATAGATATTATCGAATATACCGAATTGATAACCAAACCGACTATCGATCCGAAAAATAATTAAACCGACAATAATATATCCAAAGTCATATGTATAATTAGAATAATATACTATTTATTAATATACATATAAATTGATTCAAAACTCAAACTAAATATCAATCAATTATTATAAAATTTTACTTTCATGAATATTCATGAAAATTGATACCCGTGCATGAGCACAGGAAAATCACCTAGTTTAAAATTTATAATGATAGACAGATTTCATTATTTCAGGTTAGATATATTAAATTATTTTGTATAAAATTTAAAAAATTGATAAAAAAATTTTTTATATAATTATAAATATATAAAGAGACCTAAAAAACATTTTCAAAAATTTAGACCTTAAGAATAAAAATGACTAAAATAGACTTAAATGTTTTATAAAAAATAAGAAAATATATAGTTATATCCTCTCGGTTAACTAATTCTACACCTTTTTGTTTAGAGTTGAAGAGTGGGGTTTTGTGAATATGATTTCAAATTAAAAAAAAAAAACTTAAGATTATCATTATAAAAAAATGCTATTTTGATCCTTTTATTTTATGAGGTCTATTTTTGTGATAAAAACTTTAAAAAGTCTATTTTAGAGAATTTTTTAAAATTTTAGATATCAACTGAAACAAATAATAATACGATTAAAATTTATAATTTTTAAAAGGATTGTATAAATTTTGAAACATCTTGTTGACTAACAAAAACCGTATGATTATAAAATATACATAAAATAATATTCCAAATTTCTCAATATTTTATATTTATATTATTATATTATATTATTTAATGAAATGTTGAAAATATTTATTTTAGTGATAATGCATGAGTTATTACCATATTCTTAAAAAGTTCACCGAAAAAAAAATTAACATTAAATGTTGTTGTCCATGTCATATTTAACCTTAAATTGTGTCACCTTTTATACTATGCCATGTCACATTTTTTTTTTTTGAAAATGATTGTGGAAATGACATTTGTGAAATCAATTCATAAAATAATAAGATTTATGATATATTTGATCAGATCTATTTTAATAATAACTAGTGTTTTCCCCGCCCTACGAACGGGTTAGCATATGAAAAAATTACATCAATCTCAATGGTATTTTAAAATATTTAGTTTACTTTAATTTAAATTGATCTTGATTTTCATTATATATATTTTATTATTTTGTTATAAATTATGTTTATCTTAATATTGAAAGGAACGAACATATTATAATTTTGTTATTATACATTTTTCTTTCATTCAATGAAATTGTTTTCCAATGAACGAATAGTATAAATACTACTACGTTTAAATACTATATATTATAATTATAATACACAATTACAATTATTTATGTAATTCAACTATTAAAAAATTACAATTAAAGTTGCTAATATTTTTAATTGTATACTTTTTCAATTTTTTATTTTGATGACTTAATTAAATAGATTGAAGAAGTTAAAAGAAAGAGGAACAGACCATTTAGTTACAAATTCAAAATCAATTCTTAAATTATGTTTATCTTAATATTGAAAGGAATGAACATATTATAACTTTTTATTATACGCTTTTCTTTTATTCAATGAAATTTTTTTCCGATGAACGAATCGTATAAATACTATTACGGTTTAAATACTTCAAATTAAAATTATAATACAAAATTAAAATTATATATAGAATTCAAATATTACAAAATTACAATTAAAGTCGCTAATATTTTTATTTTATATTTTCAAATTTTTTTATTTTGATGACTTAATTAAATAGATTAAAGAAGTGAAAAGAAAGAGGAACATACTATTTAGTTACAAATTAAAAATCAATTCTTAAAAACTAAAAAGATAATAAATGATTATTTAATAGATGACACATGTAATCATTTGCTACTCCTTCATAAAAATGATGTGACTCTCTCTATGAAGAGAGTCTTCTACTTTATATATATATATATATATATATATATATATATATATATATATATATATATATATATATATATATATATATATATATATATATATATATATATATATATATAAGATACACGAGTTATTGTCATATTCTCAAAAGTTACCAAAACTAAAATGAATATTAAATGTAATTTTCTACGTCACATTAAACTATAAGCTATTCATCAATTATATTATGACATTTCATATTTTTCAGGTGAAAGTAATTGTAGAGATGACATGTATAATTCATAAATAATGTCTAGGGTATATTAAGAATTAACATCTAATCTTAACAGTTTAACCAAAAAAAAAAGAATTAACATCTAATAAAATACCTACATGTAATCACAGACCAATAAATCATTATGCATTTCTAAAATTTTAGTCTTCACCCCTCACAAAAATACTTACTTCTATTTTGATGAGTCTCACATGTATTAGTATACATTTAGTTTTTGTTTCAAGCTTTCCCAACTAAAACCTACTATATTTAATATATACAGTAGAACCTCTATAAATTAATACTCGATAAATTAATAATCTCTATAAATTAATAAATTTTGTCGGTCCCAGTTTGGACCGGTTCAAAATTTGACACAAATCGATAAAATAATAAGATAATATTTTTTTGAGAAAATTCTATGTATATATATGGTCCCATTCAAATTATATATTAATAATTTCTATGTATAAATATTTTATATAAGTAAGAATCTATCACAATATTGTTTGTTTTATGTTCAAAATGAAGTTATCTTTATATTTCTTAACATTTAATATTTTTTTGTTGAGATTTAGTAATATATATCTAAAATCACATTAAAATCAATGTAATATATATTATATACACCAAATAATATAACATAAGTAATATAAATGTTAAATTTAGTAAAATAAATTAACGTTGTAAATTAAAATCAAATATTTTTCCTATCTCAGAATAAATATATCTTGTTTTCCAAAAAAAAAAAAAATATATATATATATATATATCTTAAGATAGAAAATATAAATAAAGACAATTTTATAAATTAATAAAATTTCAAAATCCTAATATTATTAATTTATAGAGGTTTTACTCGGTAGAACCTCTATAAATTAATACTCGATAAATGAATAACCTCTATAAATTAATAAATTTCGCCGGTCCTAATTTGAACCGGTTTAAAATTTGACACAAATCGATAAAATAATAAGATAATTTGAAAATTATATGTATATAAATGGTCTCATTAAAATTATAAATTAATCATAACTATGTATAAATATTTTATATAAGTAAGAATTTAGCATTATATTGTTTAATTTATGTTCACAGTGAAGTTATTTTCACATTTTCTTAACACTTAATTTATATTTGATGAGATTTAGTAATATATATATATAGATATCTAAAATCACATTAAATTCAATGTAATATATATTATGTACATTAAATAATATAATATAATATAATTAATATAAATGTCAATTTAAAAAAAAAAATACTTAGTGCTATACATTAAAATCAAATATTTTTCTTATCTTAGAATTAATATATCTTGTTTTCCAAAATATATATATATATATATATATATATATATATATATATATATATATATCTTAAAATAAAAAATTTAGATAAAGAGACTTTTGTAAACTAATATCTCTATAAACTAATAAAATTTCAAAGTCCCAACATAGTTTATAGAGGTTTTACAGTATAATTATTAAGCTCAGTATAACTAGTAAGACTAGTATAATTAGTTGAACGAGTATAATATAGTTGCATTTGTTGTATGTCACTAATTAAAATTAAAAACAAATTATAAAGTTAAAAATGTGAAAATTGGAAAATTTAAAAAACTTGAAAATTTAAATTTTTTAAGATCTCAACTTTTTTTGAAAAAAAGTTAAAAAAAAAAAATAAATAATTTTGGAAATGAATAAAGATAAAATCGAATTTTGATATTTTTATTAAATGATAGAAGATATTGAGATCTGTGAAAGATATATTGGATTTTGCTTTGTCATATGGGAACATATAGAATGATGACTTCTCTCTAATCACAACGCATCCAATTTCATATTTTTCTCTCTAAAAGTGATGTTCTTTTCTTAAAATTGGATCGTTCCATGTCTTCTTAAAGTATCTGCCTCTACCTTCTTCTGGGTTTATGCTTGAGTGCCATAACGTGAGCAATCTCTTCTCTCTTATAAAAACCCTAAGCTAGGTAAAGACTCAATCTTTCTCCTCATGTCCTATGCTTGGAACTGTTTTGTATTCAAATTAAGTTTGTGTTTTTTGTCTGTTGTACGATGTTTCTGTTGAATGTGGGTGTGGATGTTTTGAAACAGGGATAGTTGTACGATGGATCGTGTCAGCAGTTTACCAGACGACCTTCTTTGTCATATATTGTCCTTCCTTCCTACAAAGAATGCTGGGTTGCTTGGCCAACTCACCGTCTTTTCGAGCCGGATAGTATCGCCCAATTCTGCGAGTAGTCTAGGGTTTTTCCCGTGAGTAACCTAGGGTTCTTCCACGAGCAACCTAGGATTTTTCCCGCGAGTAACCTAGGGTTTTTCCCGTGAGTAACCTAGGGTTCTTTCGCAAGCAACCTATGGTTTTTCCTGCGAGTAACCCAGGGTTTATTTCGCGAGTAACCTACGGTTTATTCCGCGGTTTCTGGGAGAGCAAGTTTTGTTTTTCCAAAAAGTTCTCGGAAAACGTCTTTTGCTCAACCCATGAGATTTTTCCAACTCATAAATAAGAAAAACACTATCGGGTTTGATAGATTTTATCGTTGCCCTTAGTGATCTGAGATACAAATTGCGAGCTTGTTTTGTTGCTCTTCCTATGGCGAAGAGTCGTGATTAGGTTTTCGATTTTTTTAACTACTACAGCGTTTGCGTGAGCGTTGGCTATAGGAGTAGTCGCTTCTGGAGTTTTTTTACCAGCGTTTTTGCGAGTTGTGACTTTGTCTTTCATATATCCAGACATGGTTTTGATCAAGCGTTTTACGGCTAAGAGTAAGAGTAATCCGACCCCCCCCTTCCTTTCTAGCGCCAAACGGTGGGAATCGAAATTCACCCTTGTCAATTTCCGTAAATAAGGAAACTTAGGAAAACCCTAATTTTCTAGAGGAACCGGATCTCTGTGAGAGCCAACGACAAGTAACCAAATAAATGCGGAAAAATATAAAAAAACATGATAATACGAATTTATAAAGAAAGTCGATCTTATTTCAAATTCGCGTAAGAGCATTGCGATCATTACAGGGAATTACAAAGGCTTTGGCCGCAGTGGCCATCAGCGAGTTACCAACATAAAACCCTAAATCTAGTAAAGTCTCATCTCGATAACGAAAGACAAAAAAAAAAGATAAGAAAAAGGGTTTGGTTGATTTCGGACTGAACCTTATGAAAGGCTGCCTACGTACCCCTTTCGAGGATCAAGTCGAACGTAGTTCAGTTGATTGAGCTGGACAAGAGATCAAACTGTCTGGGCGAGTTCGTCTAGTAATTGAGCGCCAGTCATAGAAACCGAACTTGTCGAGAATAAAGCCTAAGTTTCTAAGTGCGGAAAATTCTAAGTCTAGAAAAGCTGTAAAAGTCTCAGATGAGATCTCTCAAAGTCGTTCTCTGCTTCTGTCCTCTACCTTCTGCTTATATACTCCTCCTTAGGCGGTTTAGTCCTTCCATTTCTCCCAGATTCGAGTTTATCGATAATCTTCCATTTATCTCGATCTTTCCATTTTTCCCGCGGAAATCTTTCTGCAAGTAAATGTTCGATGTTTCGTTTAATCGTTGCTGTTTTCTATAATTTACTCGAGGTTTTACTAAAACGCGTATTTTACGATTCTTCATCAAAAATCTCAAGTTAATCGTATAATTAGGCAATGTTCGGTGTTTTGTTTAACTGTTGCCGTTTCATACGATTTCCTCGAGTTCTTTCAAGAAAACAAGACTTTACGAATTTTATAGTAAAACTTGATCGATAGGACGGATCGAGACGAAACAAGAGATGTTCTGACTGTGGTTCGGAACACGATCGAACCGAAGGACGTTTGCTTCGTGTCGGGAATTCGGAGAGCAGGGCTCAGGACGGTCAGCTCGACGTACGGTGAGCCAAACCGAGTTGGTTCAGTTCAGCGTACGGCGAGCTGCTTGGAAGCGACCAGCTCGCCGTACGGCGAGCTGAACCGGTTGGTTCAGTTCGGCGTACGGCGAGCTGGTTCAGTTGAACCTGCTCGCGTTTTCCGGCGGATGCGGTTTTTTTGCTTAACTCGGGCAATCGTGTAATTGGAGATTGTTTTGTTCGTTTTCCGAGATGACGATTTCCAAGTTTCGCGCGGATTTGCTTTGTCCAGAAAGTCCTTAGAATTTTATAAAACATCTTCTCGTGTTTTATAAAACGTATTTTTATTTTTGCGGAGGTTTTTAGCCATTGATTCCGTTGTGACCGATTTTGACATCAACAAGTGCATAACTGGTGTCCATCCAAATATTATGAATCGTTGGATAACTAATGTGGTGCAGCGTGGTGTTTCAGACCTTAATCTTTACACTAATGTTTCCATCAAGAGTATCAGAGTCTATGTGCATATTTTTCCTGAAGAGATGTTCTTCAGTGTTACACTAGTTAAGCTGAAACTAAGAAGTGAACGCTACGTTTATTGGGATAAGTCTTTCTTACCAATGCTTAAGAGTCTTGATATTGACTCGGACTTGATTCTTTTTTTTGCTGACTTTTTGGAAATTATTCCTTCTTTCCTTGTGCTTGAGGAATTACGAATACATAATCTGGAGTGGGATAAGGCAGATGTAACTGTGTCAAGTGCAAGCCTGAGAAAGCTAAGCCTCCACTGCACTAGCTGTGGAGGCTTGCTAAACCCAAGGAGTGTTTCTTTTGATACTCCGAATCTGCTCTCCTTTGACTACTCTGACTTAGTTGCCGAGGACTATCCATTAGACATTAGTTAATATGGGAAAGTTATTGGAGGCTCGAATCAACCTTATGGCAACTGATGATCATCTCAAGCGACTAAGAGAGTCAAACTATGGTTTATTAATGGCTGATTATGAGGTTCTCAAATTTGGCAATGTGGTGAAGCTTTTTTGTGCCATACAAAATGTTCAGAAACTTTCCTTAAATGCTGATACTCTTAAGGTATGTACTATTCTTTCGTGTTCTGCTTAATTCTGGTCTTAAGTTTTTTTTTTTTTGGTAAGAAATGTAAAGATATTATTACCAAGCTTTTAAGTTTTTGACAGAATTACAAAGGATAACAAGAAGCGGAAAAACGAAAATAAAATCTAAACACATACTCTATTTAGCCAAAACAGGGGCAAACACAACAAACCAAACCATTATCCAGAGACTCAGCTAAGTTAGCACCATCCGCTTGCCGCAAAAGAATGAACCAAGTTCAACCAGAGAGCCGGAACCCGGTAATTTTGGCTTCCCTGATGATCATCTTCTCTTAAAGATAATGACCCACCCGAGAACAGCTCGCTGAGGACTTTAATAGCACCTGCCAACACGAACAAACAACAAGGGAGAGGCCACGCACACCTAAGTCAACTAGACCAAGCAAAAAAAAAAACAAGCTCTGAACTTGCACAAAGACGGGTTTGAGACGGAAGCTGTTCTCGAATCCTTGAGACTCTTATAACCTGCACAAACTGAAAAAGAAACCGCTACCAACACAGTAACAAGCCAATGCCTATACAGGGATGCGATTATCTTAACAAATGGAGCCACCGAGGAACCGAGTACCTGGAGAACAACCCGACTATGCCAGCTCAACGCCATAAGCCTCACTCTGAGAACCAAAGCACAGATCAGAACCAGTGACCGAGATAAGCCCTCTCCGGTGACAAACGAAGAGGAAATAAGGATGAGCCCAAGAGTTAATTGCCTCGGAGGAAGTCGACACTTCCGGAAAAGGAAAAAAGGACACCAAAAACTGGTAGAGAGAGAAGAAGAGAGGACATTTGAGGAGCTTAACTCGCCTAGCCATAGACGACAAGGAAAAACTAAGCTCGACATCATGTCACACGCCAGAACCAGAGACCACGTGCCACCACACAGCAACACACAATCCTGCACGCGCCACCGAGTAGAAGAAACTTTGGTGCACACTTAGACAAAGCGAGTAAACATCCGCCGACCCAAGACTTCACGGAACGACTGCAACATCTACCCCCTCGCCACTCTACTCAACCGCAACAAGAAACCTGGCCACCCACAAGGGGAAACAAGGTTGAAGACACCAGCGCGAAGATCTCGGAAGACACAGAGCAACATGACTCCGCCGCTTGCTTCCGTCAAGGACCAGACCGGAGGAGGAAAATAGATCTGGGCGCGAAACCCTAAAAGCCGACTCCACAATCTAACGCCGTCAACCCACCTCGCCGTGGCTCCAGGGATGGACCTCGTCACCGGATCTGCAATCCTCTCGAGCAGAGCAGGAGGCCGTCGACTAATCCCTCCACCAGAGTCACGAGCATATCGGAAGGAGAGAATAAAAGAGGGTGAAGTTTAAACTAGAAAGGAAAAGAGAAGTGCCTCCGGTACCAGCTCAAGACACCAGCCACCGGAGCTTAACAAGGTTCTTTGAATTTGTGGTCAAGCTCTGTTTTGATTCTTAGAGAGATGGGAGAGGATAAGGAGGGAGAAACTTTACGATCCAAATATTCTTCTGTTGACTTCTTTCATTCTGGTCTTAAGTTGTGAAACATTAAAATCTTGGTTCTTGTTTTCAGGTGCTTTCTCTATGCACTGAATCCATACCAATGTTCAACAACCTCAAATTCTTAGTTGTTTCAAGTGAGGAGGATCGAGGATGGCAAGCTATGCCTGCTGAGAATTTATTATTATACTAGTATTATGGCCATGCTATGCATGGGCAAAATGATTGTCAAAACTATTCATACCATTATACCAAAAATGATTGTTCAACGTGTATCATTATAATTTAGGTTGAAGCATCATTATAATTTAGGTTGTAAGAATAAAAACATGGTTTTTGATTTTCGAAAGATAACTTAAAAAGTTTCTAAATTTATTATCGATGCATACGATAACGAATTCAGAAAACATAGAAACACAATTTGGCCATCAAACTAATAACATACTTTAGTTAGAAATCTATATAGAAGACCAAATACAATAAAAAAGATACATATTTTATAGTGGATGAAAATTAATGTGTGATAATGCCAGATGAGAATATGTGCCTTGTGACTCGAGATTAATAGATTTGTTCCACTTTGATAGGTTCTGCAGCAAGTCATAATTTAAAAAAAAAAATAGACTGTGAAAGGAAAAACATACTCAAATGCTTATATAACAAATAGCATATTCAAAATGATGTGTTACAGATCTGTATTAGACCTTAAAACAAAAGAAATATTAGAAGAGAAAACATACTCAAGTCACTCCAACAAAATCATGCAAAAACTTTTAAATATTATCTTGCACTCTCGAAAACAATAACAATAGCATATTTAGCAATGACTTCTAAATAACTATGGATCTCAAATGCAAAATATCAGTTATAAATAAAAAAGCATGTGAAATAGACGTAATTATACTTTTTATGGTATGAGAACGTAACATACTATTCCTGATTTGTTGTGCTGGTCATTAATGTCAAGCATTGCTTAAAATTGTGTGTGACTTTCTCTACTTTTTGCTGGGTCACTACAAAACAAACCATAATTTAGAAGAGTATCAAATAAAGAATTTAAAACCTAGTTATAACTTATAAGTTTGAAGGAAACGAACCTCACAGTTCTTGAGTTGAAAATTTATTATTTTTCATGGAGTATTATGAACAGTAATACCTTAAATGAAACTGAAAAACAATTCTCAGACAACAGATCGAGAATGTGTTACCGATCAAAAAAAAATGGAAAAGAAATTCTAGAATTACAAATCGACAAACCCCGAAAGTTTCCAAAAAGTCGACAATATAAAGATTACCTGTACGAAACATGGCTGATCTATTTTCCTGCTATTAGATTTTTTATATAATGATGGTTAGTTGAAGATAGTGGTGAAAATGGGTAGCTAGATTTACGGATGATGGAGAAGAAATATAAAATATTATGTTAAAAAAAATACTGTATAAAAAAGGAAATTTAGTGGAATACACATGTTAAAGAAACTCGGTTGAGATAAATTACAAAAAACAAAATTATATTCAAAAATGTTACATAATTTATTTAAAATATGTTTTATTTGGTGAAATCAATGATTTTTAAAATATCTTATATATTAAAACAAAAGTCATGACTTCACTTCATGTGTGATTTTTTAAGTTAGATCATTCATTAAAATGTTTATTAAATATAATTTTGTTATTATTTTATATCCTAACCATAAATTTTGTTCATGTCTATATTACGTAAGTTGCCATTAAAATTTAAACTATTCCTAGGATATAGGTAATGCTAACTTCTTTCCTATTAATAAGTTAACTAGGTTTTGACCCGCACTTCCGAAGCGCGGGTATTGTATCTTTTTCAAATAAGATGAAATTTGCATATGTATGTTTCGATCACATTTATGGATCATATTAACTCTAGAATATTTAATTGTAATGGGGAGTATAGGGAGTTATACTTCTTTTGAGGGCGAGTATATTTTATAATTTCATTTTTTTATAAATTTAATTTTCACATTTGTGTTTCTTTGTAATCTTTGTGTTTTTTGTAATCATATTTATGTAAAATATTTTTTAAATGATTGGTAAGGTGTTTTGACAATTGTATTGAATTTGTGATGTTGCATAATTATATATTCATGCCTAGTGCTAGGAAGCGGGTCAAATCCGTCCCGCTCGACCCTTCATGCAGTGGGTTGTTTTATTTTTTGACTAAATTTTTTAACATTTCTGACCCGCAAAGAAAATATATTTATTTGAACTCACTTACTTAAATTTACAGATAACCCGCATGGTCCGTAGATAATTATTAAATATAATAAATAATTATTTTTTAAAAATATGGTTCACATGTAAAAATAATATAAATAATTATTAAATATATACTTTTAATGTTGATAATTATAGAATTAATTGTCATGTAAAAATAAAAATAAAAATAAAATATTATATAATAGATTGTATAATATTATATACTTAGACTTGGTTAAATTATCATTTTAGTTAGGCCTACTTTACAAACTAAAGCTCATTATAAAGCCATGTTAATACTTGATTAAGAAATTGTTGTCTACAGAAAATTATTTCTATAATTTCACCCTATTGAATTTTAAATTGCTTTCAAGTATGAAGAACTTTTACTCGATAGTCGCCATTATAGATTTTGATAAATAAAAGATGAGATATGGTGTTTTGTGATTGGAAGGTGAAGATGGTTTATATTTATAGCAAAAATCGATGGTTAGAGTAGGTTTAGGATCTTTATAAAATAGCAAGAAAATTTAATATATTTAAAAACAAAAAATGGAACAAATTCGTAAGTAAATATTTAGTATAATAAAGTATTAGAATAAACACTGATAGATTTTCTCAACTAACTTTGGATATATGACCTCTAGTTAAAATTTTTGATACCTTATGAAATTAAGAATAACAGAAAATTGTTTTTGCAAAGGTCCATGAAGTGGACAAACACTGTTTTTGAGGAGGTTTCATTTTACTATGGTTTCATGCAAAGAAAAAAAAATATCTAAAGATATATATACTCACCTGTCATATAAATATCCATATCACTTTCCCAGAGTAACGTTGTTGATGCTGCATATCTATTCTCTCTACAACTTCCTCGTCATTGACATGCTAATGTATTTTCTGTAAGTTTCAAACAGGGAAAATACTTTGCTGCTAGTAACAGTCAATAATAAGCAAAGAAACTAATCGAAAACTACCATTCAGATCTTCTGCAGCATTGAGACTATCTTTTTCAATGAGCTTGAAATTTCAACCTGGCCATCATTAGCTGCAGGAAAAATAAATCAAACACAAAGTAACGTAAATCACATTAAAGTGAAACAAAAAAAATAGTTTCATAGCAGCACATAGGCTCCGATCAAAAAAGAGTTTTACAGCACATATACTAAGATTCCATCATCTAAGAGATTAGATAATCTAATTTCAACTCCCAATATTGATTATCACCTCCCACTAAATCTAGGCTAAGGTTTCACAATAAATTTATCAATCTCTTCAATCATTTGCTATGTCTGGGATAAGAAAATAAATTCAAAAAGAAATCAACTAAAACTCACCAAGGATTTAAACTCAAAGAGATCTGTTGCAAAAGTGAAATGGAAAAAGGATGTTTGCGAGTGAAATCTATCAGACAATGTGTAATGTTTTACAGACTAAGAAGTCACGTTGATTGGGTAGAGTTAACACTTGACACATAGGCGCTAACAGAAATGACTAAGAGAGCAAAGATAAAGGACCGCCAAGATAAGCAATTAATCAACCAGCTTCTATATGCAACTTACAGCGTTTCACATTGCCAACATCTTGATGGTAAGCATCTATGCGCTCGGTGGATGTCAAACATTGCGTTGGCATCATTAAGAACCATGTATTCTTCAAAACCAGACCTTGCAAATCACCAACACCGACCAGATGTCAACAAAACCAAAAGATAGTTCTATGATAAATAAAAAGGAAGATTGAGCACTCATGATTTTGTGATCTAAAAGTGAGAACCCCATCCAACCCATATTAAAACATATCACACCTCTTAACAACAGACGGAGCATAAGACACTACCTTGTTAGTGAATTCAACGTCTCCATATTGAATTCAGAATCACCATTAGAGGTCATTGAAGGGTTTCCTTTCATAATGAAAATAAAGTCGCAAAACCTCGATTGTCGACTTCTCCCAACAGTAAGATAAATCGTCCATAATCACCTCGTACAAATCTCACAACTTGAAAACCTGGATTCGCAAATCTGCAATGATCTCGTGTATATCCCAAATACTTTCAGTTATGCCAAAGTGACGTGTTTATCAAAAATCAAGGAGACATCAAACAAAAAGATTTGCGAATCGGGTAATAAGATTTTGTCCTTTTATTAAAATCGGGTAAAAACCACTTTAATCGGGTAAAACCGTTTTGATATAAAACATATCTTAAAAAATAATGCAGTGGCATTTAGTTGTAAATACTTTCAAAAGAGAAGGGCACCTGAAAAAAGGGCCTTATAGTATAGATTGAAAATCATTTTGCACTTGAATAAATCGTTCATACTATGTAAATCATTATAACAGTGAAACCAGCATATTTACGGTTGTATATGAATCGTAACATATTATATGTGTAAGCTATTTAAACTTGGTTTAGATTATTTTGAAACCATTTTACAATCAATTCCATCTAACCAGGTTTGATAGAGTAAATATTTATTTGAAGGCATGTGTATTATCAATATCGTAAATTGGTTTATAAATGTAACGTATTGACCAAATATTTATGTAACTAATTAATTTGATCATATAAATTTCATTATAATTTTCTTAGACTAATCAACTCCGGCTTACAACCCATTTTCACTTACATTTATAACCTTATGTCTTTTATATGCTGTCAGGGTCTATTACACTCTGTAACAGATAAATGTGGGGATGCTTGTCCCTGCAATGTTCAGGGAGACAAAGAAGGTCGTTCACTCAGGTCTTGTCCAGTGAATAGGTTGGAGAGTAGAGGGTTTCTAGGAACAATGAAAGAGATGGCAATGATAGAGCATTTCTTGGCTTACTTTCCATGTTTGAAGAGTCTGGACGTCTTTATTGAAGAGAATAATCCTACACAGCTGAGGAACCCTCAAGTCTCTAGACGTATCAGTGAGATGCTCAAACTGTACAACAGGTTCTCGCCGAGTTGCAGTGTCAGACTCCTGGTGAGCGGTTTCTTAGATAATAAGTGGACAGCACTATGACATATCTGAAGTACAAAACTTGTCTGCTCATGGTTATATGCTAAATTGCTTCCGTAGGAATTCAACTTTTCAGTTACACTAATTATGTTATGTTTTTGTAACGGCTTTGACTTCCACCTTGAACTGATTTCTGCTTTTGATGTAATTCTCCGCTTAACAGAACAACATTGAACAAAGAATCTGTGTGTTCCTCCTGGTTTCTGCTCTTGGTTTCCTTTCTCAGGTTAAAATCTGTGTGTAATCTTTGAGATTATCACAATCTGTTCATTTTAAAAGTGAAAACGAACGATCAAACTGCAATTAATTTATACATTGAACAATTCTTAATACATACCCCTCAAAAGTTAAACATAACTGTAAAGTCGATAAATCACCTCTAACATTTAATCATAACTAAACTACGAGTT
Organism: Eruca vesicaria subsp. sativa; assembly: GCA_932364175.1. Taxonomy (NCBI): domain Eukaryota; kingdom Viridiplantae; phylum Streptophyta; class Magnoliopsida; order Brassicales; family Brassicaceae; genus Eruca; species Eruca vesicaria. The sequence continues at coordinate 44,086 of CAKOAT010117488.1, read as the reverse complement.
TAAGAGTTGTTATGTATTATTGCTTCTAAGGAAGGTAGTGACGGACAGAGTGTAGGCGACTGTAGCAGCTACGATACAAACTCCAACGTATGTGCAAACAGTGGTTGCACATACGTACAGATACCTGTCGTTCACCAACACCACCAGTCAGCAACAAGTTCTTTTCTATGGGATCCGGTTAAGGGTGTTTAATCCAAAATAAACCAAATCGGAAAATAAATTTGTGTTTCAAAAAAAAAAAACAAACCGGAAAAAAAACAGATCCAAGAAGATGTAAACCGAGCAATAGAAGATTAAATCCGATCGAAAACAGAACCTAAATCAAATCCGCTAACATGTAAACCGAGCAATAGAAGATTACACCCCTAACCGGTTACCTGAAAGCATTAATGTGTGTTCAAAACAGAAGCAAAGACTTACTTGGGTGAGAAGACGCTCCACACAAAAAGATGATTCCTCATGAGTAGCAGGACCACAGTGTATGCCGTCAACAATATTGAATTTATGCAGAGTGGAACAAGGCAAGGGAACCCGAGCTTTAGTTTCAAAAGTTGTCCTAGATCTGTGTCGGAGTGAGCCAAGGGTGAGTGGTTTCTTAGCTTTCCACCAATGTACATCACCAAGGATAAAAGGAACAACAGTGGAGATGCGTAGGTGATCATGAACATCAAGATTCCAGAAAGTGTTGTAGAATGACTAGAGATTCCCTAAGAAAAAAAGTGATGTTTCAGTGTTATTTGATTAACAATATGAAAAGAAAAGGATGAAGCATTGGCTTACCATAAAAGCACCAGCAACATCAATGGTTGCTAAAGTATTGCTGTTTCCAAGAGCAAAGTGACCTGCCATTCCCATGTAATAGAGTGCAGCAATCTACAAAAAAAAAAAAGAGAGCTTAAAATGATAAGCCTTTTGCAGCATCATCTCCAGACAAAGAACCAAAAGAAAACCAACCTCGACCCATTCGTTGACATGCAGGTCTTTAGATGAAAGACATGAAACTGCTAAGATTTGGATGAGCAGCAAAAGTATGGGTCCTGAGTTGATCCGTTGTTGTAGAAGTAGCTGTAGAAGACACCAGCATAGTACGTACGCAGAGCCAATCAAATACAAGCAATCACCAGCTATAGCTAGAATGGACCTCTCTCTATTTTGCATAGACCATGGTAAAACTAAAGCTCCTCCAACCGCAGATATAGAAAGAAGAAGATAGATAATTTTCGCTGTTACAGTGGCTCCATTATCTGTAGACACTTCAAACATACCATCCTGATATCTCCAGGCATGCAGTAGAATTAGGAACCCACAAATTGAGAAACCAAAAGCTTGGATGATGACACTTTTTCTCTTCGACCCTGTTCGAAAGAGTGTGAATAATCCTAGAACAATAACAAGAAAGCTCGAGATTAGCTGGACCCGTTTGACATAACTACCGCCAGCTTGCTCTAGCCACTTAGAAATATCAGGAAAGTAAGTCCAGTTCACTCCCCCTTGATGCCAACCTCTCAGTAGTCTACCAGATATAAGAAGCAGGACGATTGAACCGATTTTATATTCTCCAAGTGAGTTCAGCCTTTTAGAGAAACCGAGTGACTTTACTGTCTTGAAAAGTAACAGAAGATAGAACGTGGATACCATGAAATGCCATATATAGTGCTCTTCTTCCACCATTGAACTAGATCCCATGCTTATAACGAGGATCAAAAGAACTGCCAAAATGAACAACTCTTCCAAATTTAACAGATAGTTCAAACAGCAGACTTGATCCTTCGGCCCATTGTAAACCTCTTTGAATAAGGAAAGAAAGAGAATGATACAGACGACACAGGAAAGAAGCATGGCACTCACTCCCAGACCCAGTAAGAGAACTGGTTTCTACAAACAGAGAGAAATGTGGTTAAAATACTACAGATTTGCTAAAACTGGAAACTAGTGAGAACTGAAAATTTCCAACACAACGTTCACAGAACTCTCAGAAAAGATGTCAAACATACTTCAGTGGTTTTGCTTGCTAACCACTCACTTGCAGTTTTCAGAAACGCGTTATATGCATCTATAGCTCTGCTGAGGTCCTCCGCGGCACTAGACCTATTAACATGAAAGCCATCCATGAATTTAGTTTTTAAGAAGTTCAAAGTCAAGAGCACCGCAGGTAAAGCCATCAATACAAATCACGCACTCTGTCAATTTCTTAGACTTCCAAATGCCATGGAGGACAGCAGCGTTCCTGAATAAGCAAATAAGTTGTTTCTCTTTATCCCCTGAGCACTCACTAATATCCGAACCAAAACCCTCACAAGTTCCGTCAAGGAAGCAATTGCAGGAGAAGCCTCCAAACAAGGAACTCGGTAATTGTGCTTGCATTAGTCTGAATAACTGCCATGAATTTAGTTCTAGTGCCCTTAGTTGCTCAAAATCTGAAATGATTCCACACATTAAAGAAAAAACGTTCAAACGGGTTCTCACAGGTTCGAACTGAAAAATACGAGAGTTCATAAGTGGTTAACCTCTTAAAGAATTAAGTGTTCCTGGGACAAGAACTCCCACATTGTTCTTTGGGATCGGCACACCAAACAGAAGAGCTAAAGTTGGCGTCAAATCTACCTACATCACAAATATTCCATTGGTTTCATATCATGTATAACTTATTGTCATCAATACTCTTTCCAAACGAGGTAGATGCTTGACTGATTTAAAAAGTAATCAAATATATTACGAAAATTGCAATGACGGTTCTACCTGGAAAGCTAAATTATTGGTAGCTGCATCATACTCAGAGATATTGCTACTCAAGCCAATAAAGAGCATTAAGGAGTCAGTTTCTTCATATGAAGATCCTCCGTGGTTTCCATTCTCAGTCATGCCATGATCACTGACTACTATCTGTATACGAAACCCAAATAAAATAACCCGCCAAAAGAAAGCCAAATGCACCATGCCAAACACAAAAATTGCTCACCAAAAGGGTTTGTCCTTGATCATGGCTACGATCCACCATGGTTCTTAAATGCATTGTTCTAACTATATCATCCATTTCTTTAAGTTTTGGAGCCATCAAGGGGCTACAATAGAGAAACAAATAATAAGATGCTCCACCAATACAAGCTTTCTACTCACAAATGGGCAATGAGACTAGCAAAGACCTGTTACGGCCGCCAGTATGTCCAACATGATCCAAGCCAAGGTAATGCAGGATCTGATAAGGGGTAGATCTAGTAAGAACAAAGCACAGTAAAACTCAAGGGATTTGCTTTGAAGTCACTACATATCACAGGAAATTGAGACAAATCAATTGGCGTTCAAGGGAAAAAACGCCTGTACTAGGGAAATAAGAGAAAAAAAACACTAACCAAGAGATTCCAGTCATCATTGTTAAGCTCATTTGGCAAGTGGCGGGAAACATTTTTATCTACCTGCACTGTATCCTTGACCTGGAAAAAAAAAACATAATTTGTTCATATGACCATCATACAGATAAGGAAAAAAAAATTCTATAATGAATAAAAACAAACTATCACACAGAAACTCACAAAGAAACTGCTAACACCATCATGCCTCATGAATAGCCCCGGGAATAACTTGATCCATGTCTCATCTCCAAGCATCACCATTTTCCAACCAATCCTAAGAAACTGACCTAGTAAATTTGGAGCACAGCTTTGCTATCAAATTACATATGTCTACAAGCAAAAAATCATTAACAAAAACTCAATAGCTACCAAGAAGATTGTCATCTAATAGAGCTTGCGTGTTGAAATTGAAAGCCACATCCAAAAAACCACCAATTGCTCCAGAAACCATTGCCTAAAAACAACCAAAAATCAATAACTCAAGCCATCTTAAACCCTGAGCATCCACTTAGCATCAAAGATACACACACCTTTAACCTCGGCATTGTAACAGTTGGAGGAGCAGCTTTTGCATGGTAACCAATTGCATCTCCATTAGCCAACAATGACTGTGTATAAGGCATAGACTCTTTCCACACTCTCCCTGGAGGTTGACCATCTTTCCCTAGAACAAACTCCGCAGGAAGACCATCTATAACCTAAACTAAGCAAAGTTCGCTACTCTTTAACAACATTCTATCAAAAGCAAAGATCACAATCTAAACAACTTAACAAGTTCATTACCATTAAAATCAATCGATCATATCTAGAAGAGATGCCAGACAATTCCTGGTAGAGCAATCTCAGTTTCTCAGGATGAATCTCCGAATCATTCGTACTCAGCGCAGAGTCACAGAGCGGATGACGATAACTCTCCGAATCACTGCGATTTACATATAATCAAATAGAGGAGATAAACATCTTCGTCGCTAAAATGTTACCTGACGCCAGAGAGAGTCGGCTTGACGGGGAAGAAACCGAAGACGAAAATCGAGAGTCCGATGATCTGAAGGAATATTCCGGCGACCGTTACGATCGTCAGTCTCGTACAAGTCATCTCCGTCGCCATCTCGAGATCCGGCGAGTGAATTGGGAAACGAACAATAGAGGAAGAAAATGATCGTAAGAAAGTCCAATAAGATGGGCTTTACAAACTCGGCCCATTATAAAAGCCCATTAGTATTTGTTTCTTAAGTAAGTGTCACTGTTGTTTGATTCAGTGTCAGTGAGTAGTGAGAGTAGGGTTCTGTTGAGGCCTAAAAATAGCTAAAAGGTTAGGGGCATTGTTACTCAGAGGTTGGGTAGGTCACCAGTCCACTCACAAAAAAGACACTGACACTTTGACCACCCAGTGTGAGAACACTGTGTCACGTGCGGCTCACACTATTCATTTTTTCAAAATGTAAAATGATTTAAAACGCAGTGAACCGATTGAAGTGTTTCAGTTTTTGTTATACACCAGTCTTTGTGTGTGCACCACCACCTCTATGGAAAAAATACTTATTTCAAGTTTCTGTGTTTTAGGACTTTGTATGAAGGAAATTGATAGAAATATGTTTTGCTTTTCTTTGGTGAAGACAAGATTTAAAAAAAAAAACAAAGTAGCATGAAAAAGATTTGTAAGCAAATAAAAAAAAGGCTGGAACTAAATTGTTAATTAAAACATGTAAATAATGTTTCTTGTTTAACGTGTATTTGGCGGATTCTTTTTAATTCAATCTTTATATGTAGTTTAGAGAAATAATTTTCAGTCCTCAAATACTTGTTTTGGCCTTTATGTTAAAAAACAATGTGTAAAACAACAGCCTTTTTGTGGTCTCCATTGGGTTGTCTTTCTGGAACAAATATTGTATTGATATGGAAATTTTGGATTATGCTATTGTATGAAGGTTATGACAGGCCAGTGGAGAAAGAGATGTTGAATACAACAAAGGATAAGATTGAAAAAGTAAGGGCTAGAATAAGGCACCAAGAAGCATATTTTGGTTTATGACGACATAAAGAACACAAATTCAAAAGAAAGTTCTCATCACATAAAACTTTAAATCCCAAATGAGAAAAACGTTTTTCGTGTAGTTGGGCTAAATAGGTCTTGTTCTCTTATGCAATATCGAGTACTCCTTCATCTAGTCGATTGCAATGTATAACCAGTTATTTACATGAGATCGTATACGTAAAACCATAATGTGATTTTTTAATGTGGTATGTATGCTTCAAGATCCATAAAAAAACCGGAACTAGGGGGTACCCCTAAAGAATATGGGATAGCAGAATAAAGGTGGAATCTACAACAAATTATAAATAGGGGCCAGTATATATGTTAATCTTGTTGAATAATAAAAAGAATAAAACAAATATTTCAAATAGCGAAGGTGACTATAAGAGAATCTCCACGACATCATTTAAGGAGAACAAAACCTCGAAATGAAGATTTGAGGATTGATTGCTCTAACCATAAAACTTCAAATTTTTTTTTTAAAAGTTTACATTATTTGTATTATAATCCTTGATATTAACAAAAAATATGAATGATGACAATACTTCATAAATACATATAAAACATACAAGTAATATATTATAGAACACACAATATTATATGATAAAATAATATAAATTACATATATAATAAAATAATATACACACAGACAAAATTTAGAAATTTACATATAAAATACCACTTGTAAGATATGTATTTAAATGTTTAATATAATTTGCTTTAATTTATGTTAAGTTTGTTTAATGTTTTTTTTTTATATTTTATGAATTTTATTTAATGTATTTTTATATTGTGTGAATTTACTTTTAATGTTATGTATTATTTATTATATTTTGTTTTGGTGTATTTAAGTTACTCTAAATAAAATTAGTAGATGTATTTGTCAAAGAAAATAATTGGAAGGACTAAAAAAATAATGAATAGTAGTTTTGAGGTTTTGAACATTGAAACCTCAAATTTGAGGTGTCACTATTCAAAACTTCAAAATTGAAGGATTTGAGGTTCCGTTGGAATGACAAAAACCTCAAAATTTAAGGATTTGAGAGGAGATGCTCTGCGTTGTACCAGCGAGGGAGAAATAATCCGATAAAAGAATATTTGTGTTTAAGTTAACTATGATGAAAGAAAACTTTCATTCATCTAAATTTTTTTAAGTTTTCAGTGGAAGCATACTATAAATACTATAAGGACATCATATAGTTCAATTCATTTTAGGTTAAGTTTGTAATAGGTGGCTACCCGCAAATTTGTGAGTACAAATAATTTGAAAATATAATGTAATGATGTTATATATTTTTGATATGCTATAATATATTTTTAGTTTTTCAAATTGGATGTAAATTTTTGATAAGATATTTTTAAAATAAACAGATTTTAGATATTTATATTTTATTTATTTTGGTTATTTTAAAAATTATAATGGTATTTTTAATATTTCATTAAAAATTTTATCAATAACTTATATAACTGATTAGGATTTCAATCCATTAAGAATTTAATTTCATTTTTAACATTCACATCAAGACCATATATATGTACATATATTAATTGGTTTGTAGATCAAGTTTTCATCTAAAATTTATTAAAATCTAAAAATATGAATTATGTGACAAATAAATCCATACTAGAAACTAAAATATGTATAAAGATTAACAAAAAGTAACAAAACTATATATATGTGTGTGTGGATTCCCATTAGTTTAATAAAATTCCTAATAATATTTTCTTGTAAGATTTAGTTTCTATTAATTTATACATTAATATGCATGCATAGTAAAAGTGATCGTATTTAATAGATAATAAGAAGTTTCATATTATGATATATATAAATTCAAACTCGTAGAAAATTTAAAAACATTATAAAAAAATTTCAATTAAATGATTCTGATAAATTAAAACAGTTAGACACACAGTTCTTATTGATATGGTTTGTAAATCAAGAATAAATAATTATTCTGTTAGCTACTAATTTATTTATTTTTAGACATCTCTATAACATGCAAAAGAAAGTTTTTAACAAAGTTTCATAAACATATTATTTTTAAATACGTATACAATTATTTATCCGTTTTTACAATCGATATAGTTTCTTACGGGTTTGTTGAGTAAAAATTAACTTCAATTTATTTTTTGATATCGAGAATTAGTTTAAAATTACTTTAAAACTAAATTATATAAACATATTTTGTATATCTATTTTGTATATCATCTATGCAATACACAACTAATGATAATTATTAATTACTAATTGTTGATTTATTGTTTCTAAAATGAAATAAATTAATTAAAAATAAAAAACATCAACCAATCAAATTAAAATAATTAATTGAAGAAATATCTTATGATAATCAACTGTTTAAATAAATAAAATATGTTAATTTGTTTAAATTTAAGATGTTTGATTGTTTATTTGGTAATATGGATTAAATTAGGTAATTCCATGATTAGTTTCTTTTTGAAAAACTTGAATTAAATAAATGAAAATTCAAATACCAACAACCAATCAAATTAAAAAAAAATTATTCTTAACTTCACCGATGAGTGACATCTAAAGAAAAATCAATAAAATAATTTCTCAATTAATATATCGTAAGATGTGCTAAGTACTTACGTTTGTCAACTTTGTTACCTCACCGTATCTAGCATTATTAAAAAGAATATATATTATTTTAAATAATATACTAGTTTTAATCAATTATTCATATGTATAAATCAAGTTTTGGTTAATAGATGAGGTTTTCCGAAAAACAAACCCATCTAATCATGTCTAGTTTATATAGGAAAATACTGTGTCTCAAGTTCTATTTTCACTTCCTAATGAATCTGCACAAATACTTCTGTTTATAGAGATATAAACTAAATTCTCACTCTCATAATATTATCGGTTGCATATGGATGTGTCTTAAATCTCTGTACACCAGTAAAAATCTAGCATTCGTTGGGTCAGTATGGTATGCCTTTTCGGTTTAGAAAATTTACTTTTTTAAAATAAGTATGTATTCTTATAGGAAAAAAATACGAATTTGTTGAATTGTGGGAAGAAATTTACTTGAGCCAAAAATTATCATGGGAAGAAAAAATGGTTCCGGGGGCAGTCCCACAACACCGTCAAAGAAAACAACGGTCTTCAACTCCAAATTTACCAGTCCATTTTAAAAAAACCTGTGTATATAAATAAGAGTTGTCCTGAAAATGATAGTCCAATAGAGTTGGTTAATTATTTTCTTTTTGAAAATTCCCTATCCTAAATATTTTAGCTTTCTCGGACCCTCTTCCCGTCTAACATCCGAGTATATATACTAAAACTATGAATTCTCTATTTTTGAAGAGAAAATTTGTGGTTTCATTTTTTTCTTAAACACGAAAACGTGTACTGTGTGGTTTCGTTAAAACCACAACTCAACATCTTTCCGTAAATCATTTGGTATATTTGATATGTGTTTCAAGCAGTTGGCTTTATGGAGAAGGCTACTAAACTCCTGTGCAGCTGGTAAAGCTTATAGACAAGACTGTAAAATAAGCTTAGCACGATATGCATTGGGGGAGTAAAGTAGGAAGCGAACGTTACGAGCCACATGTAAATGGCTATAAATAATTGCATACTTCTTGGAGTAATAAAGACGAAGAATGCGGTTTGATTTGAGTAGTTGTGGTCCTGTGGAGTATCTCTTATATTTTATTTGTTGTTTCATCTTTTTTGAGAAAAATAAAAATCTGTACGGACAGTTCATCGTGTTCCAATCAGATTTCTTGTGGTGGATGCTTCGGGTCTGGTTTGGGTCCCCCTTCTAAATAATTTATAGTGGTCGACACTCGACAGTGTTTATTACTCTTGCACGAGGGTCCCTCTGTTCACTATTTCTTTGTATTAAGGCATACTAAAACATTCATTTATTTAAAACCCCTCAATTTTTTTTCTTTCTTTCTTTATCACGTTTTTGTTGGGAAATTAGGGAAAATAACCATTAAAAAAACTATATTTCATTAACTAATCAAAACTTCTTCTTTCCTCATTTCTTATATCTCTCTCAACCTTCTTATTATATAATAAGATTCCCAATTTTTTTTTATCATTTTCACAAATAATCTTTTTTTTTTCGTTTTGGATTTTACGGTCTAATAGAAAGATTGTGGCGACATAAATTAGTGAGGTGGATCTGCTTAATGAAGTAAGATCAGTGCATAATTAATTCAGTAAAGTTATTTATACCAAAATTCATCGTTTTTATGATTTACAAATAAACACTTCATTTATTTGATTTGGAAAGATTTTTTAAAAATCGCTTTATTATAATATATATATATATATATATTGTATAATAAATTTTTGTTTACAAGACTAAATATTTTCTATGCATTTATAGAAAAAGCATAAAAGAATTTGAATAAAAATAATAAAATGGGATAGTGGGTTGTTTTAAATAAGACATTGTATAATATCAATTTTAAATTAATATTGAATGATTATGTGGAAAAAAGAAAACAATGTGGAAGATCTTATATAATACAATATAATTTTTTCTCTCTATAAGGGTATATACTATGACATTTGGACTAATTTTATTAACATTACATTAAATTATTCGTAAATCTTTTATAATAAATCATGTATGTAACACAAACCAGTTAAAGCTTTTATAATAATAAGAAATTTTTCTTACACAATTTTTATTTAATAACAAAATTATTAAATTTAGTTATATTCATATACGTATATTATAAATATTTTTAAATTATGGAAGGTAAATAAATACAATAATAAATATCATATCAAATTCATGATATATATTACTTCATTTAAATATCTAGTTTTACTAATTTTATATTTAAATAAAACATTATTTTTAAATAACTATAAAATTTTATTAATAATCATTTAAGATTTACATGTGTGAAGAAATTAAAAAGTACACAAATTACATCATAAACTAAAAATACAACATTTTAAAAAAAAACAAAATATAATTAATAAATTTGATTATGCTAATATATTTGTACCATATATAAATAAAAAACAATCTTATAAACCAGAGATCCACGAAAATAGCCTGTTAACTTTCTCAAAGGTTGTGGAAGTCCCCTTGGTCCAGTGGTTTGACTAAGGGTTCATTAATGCTTCTACACCAGCAGGTATGGGTTTTGAATCCAGAGAAGACGGAATTATGCTAATTAATGGAGAAAATGCTTACAATAAATCTGCAGCATGGCACAAGGAGTACCGTCAAGCGGGGATCCGATAGGGCGGAGGTGATGCAGTCAAGCATGCGTGAATCCTCATAAGACATGTATATAATTGTCGGCTGTTGAATCGTCTGTAACATTTCTCGTAGTTTGTAATAGCATAATTATCCAATGTTAAAAAAAAACTTTCTCAAAGGTAAATCACCACGGTAATACAAAACAAAAAACAAGCGCAAACAACCATATGTTTGAGTTTCAAATATAACTATTACGAGAAATTTTACTCAGCTTTGTAGTAAATGTTTGATGCATTAACTAATCCACCTATGCTATCCTACAACGTTACCACTAAACGGTGAGGCTTACGAAACGGCGGAAGAGGTGGGAGTCAGCGTTTAGGGTTAAGGAAGAACCCGAATCTAGTTTTCCCTTTTTTGATCTACGGTGAATCCTTGTCGGTGACGGCGCGTGTCTCGGTGTGACACCTCCTCTACCATGGTTCTTCAGTCCTTCGTGGCGATGAGTCCATCAGAGGAGAGATTTAATGGCGAGCAATTAGGTTTTGTTGTCTGGTTCTCGGAGATAACATGGACTATGGTCGGCTATGAAGGAGTGGTCAATCGGAAGAGACTACTTTTCGACTGTTTGTGGTGGTGCATCTGCATCCCAACGCCGGAACGACCGGTGGCACGAGACCCACACTACTAGTAGCTTGGATCTGGTTTTACTGGCGCACGTTAGTTACCGAAGCCCGTCTTTTTCAGTCGGACAAGTCTGTCCGTTTCAGGCAACGAATACCGGTGACCCTAAGTTAGTATGATACCGCACCTCTAGTGTAGATGCTATTGGGACAAGCATATCACTCCGATCATGAGGGACATTAGCTTAGTAAGAAATGTATTTTCAGACTAGATTTTGTGTCATTGTGTTAAGAGTTGTTCTCGTGTCATGAGGTCTAACTAGGGGTCGAAGGGATGATGCGCTTCGGGTCGTGGAGTGCTATCTATCCCAGTGGTATAACAATGCAATGATGTTTCAGTTAGCTAACGTTGGCTCAAACTCAGTGACTCAAGGTGATAGTAGACTACATCATTGTATTTGGTTGAAGTTTGTAGAGGTCTAAAACCTTTGTACTAAGATTTGGATGAATGAATGAGATGTTGAGTTTTTAAAAAAAAAAACGCTACCACTAAATTACTACTCTCAATAAATCATTTCATTAATTCACATATAACTCAAAAGAAACGTTTTCTGTCATTTACACAAATATAAGAAGTTAGTGACCTTCACTACAATCCAACAACCTTTTCTAAAATCTATATTTCAAAATAAATGTAAATCAGTCACTTTCAACATAAAAAACTTCCTTACAAACTCTAAACAGACTCTGCCAACCAACTTGGGAACTCTTCATCCATATGAATGACGAAAGACGATTGCTTCCTGGCACTGCGCGCCAAACCGTCCGCCTTTTGATTCAGTGTTCTTGGTATATGAATGATCTCTGAGTGCGTAAAGCTTTTTTTGGAGGGTTTTAATATCGTTCAGATAATTTGCGAAAGTTGGCCATTCCTCCGGTGTCCAAACCATCTTAACCGATTGAATACAATCTGTCACAAACGTTATATGATACTGACGTAAATTCATCATGCTCTTCTTTGCCCAATGAGCGCCTCCATTTTCGAATGCAATGGAGAAATACTTGCTTTTGTGTTCAAAAATCAAAACAATAATGTCTATAACACTATGACAGTTTAAGTCACACCTACTTTTTTGCCACTAAACAATATATTATTGTTGTAACTTTCACATATTATTTTCATCAAAATACTTACTCAACGAAATTAAAATTTATTATATATACAAAAAATTCAAACTTAATTAAACAATATATCACAACTATAAGAACTCAGATACAATTCAAAAAGATGATATTGATTCTTAACTGCTTATCCAAGTCCAATGACTTAAACTTATCACAAGTATTATAACGTTAACTGTAAACTAAATTTCACAGTTAGATTAACATATTAAGGATTACATTTGATAAAATAGATTTTAATATAAAATATGAAAGAAATAAATTATGCAATATGCACGGATCGATCACTAGTTAAAAATATAAAAGAGGATGTTTATATGAAACCATGGTCTAATGTGAGACATACTTAAATAAATATGAAATTAATAGGTAGCCACTGTTTTCGAAAATTTTACACCGAATACGACCAATTAGTTACCAGAGTGTATATGACAAAGTGAGACAACTCAGTTTATGCTTCCCTATAAAAAGAAATTCCCCACTGACCCAAACAAACACTTCCTCTCATTGGAGACTTACAAATCCTATTTCCTCACCATATCCAATAACCACCACACACACAAACCAATATCTAAATAATAGTAATAATAATGAATAAAAAAAACTTTTTTCCTTTCCAAAAATAATCATTTAAGAAACCCCATCATGTTGAGTAAAATTATTAAATAATAAATCCCTCCCTGAAAATATCTCATCTTCACCAATCAACACCCTCTCATGTCTACTTCTCTCCTTGACAAGTGACAACTGAGGTGAAAAAATTAAAATTTTATATATTCCCCTAGCTTTTTTTCTTTATTTATTTTTTTCTTCTTTATGAGTTTGTGATTGATCCTATTAACTCTGTATTTTTTCTTGTTGATTCTTCATCTAGATTTAGCTCTCTCAAAGATTTTAGTTTCTTTACCTTTCAAATCTTCAAAAACTAGGGTTTTTACTGTCTTCAAAATCATATTATTCTTCTTTTTTTTTTGGTCAAAAATCATATTATTCTTCTAAATTTAGCAAAAAGAACACATTTTTCTTTCCATTTCAGTCGTCTTGTCACTCTCTCTCTCTTCTTTAAAGTCACCCTTTTTAGCAAAACCTCTCTCTCTCGATTTTTTTCCTTCTAGGTTCTTCTTCCTCTCTCTCTCTCTCCTTTCTCTCTGTAATCATCACTCATTCTTGAATCTTAATTCAAGACCTTCCTCCTGTTCATCAAGTTAACCCCTTTCTTGGGTTTTCGGATCAGTTTAAAGTTATATCCCTAGGGTTTTTTTCTTTCTTTTCTTGACGATGGCAAGAGAGAAGATTCAGATCAGGAAAATCGACAACGCGACGGCAAGACAAGTAACGTTCTCAAAACGAAGAAGAGGACTTTTCAAGAAAGCTGAAGAGCTCTCCGTTCTCTGCGACGCCGATGTTGCTCTCATCATCTTCTCTTCCACCGGAAAGCTCTTCGAGTTTTGTAGCTCAAGGTCTTACTCTCTAACTTCTCTATGAATCTATATTTATATTTGTCATTAGATTTCTCCAAGTCTTCGAGGGAAACGTCTCTAGATCCAGATAAAAGCTCACGAGTTTTTGGATGTATAAGTTTACTGTATATCTAGATGTATAAGTTTTTTTTTGGTAATCATATCTAGATGTATAAGTTGACTGTATATCAAACCTTATTGGACCACTAACTTTTTGTATAATCAATATTAATGACCAAAAATGACATTGCTGATAAAACTAGTAAACTCTTTATTTAGTCAAAATAAGGTATCAAGTACAGTAATATTCGAGATGATCTAAATCTTAATCATCTGCACAAAATGCTCTATTTATTTGTGTTGCTTAAATCTGTGTAAACACTATTAATATATATATATATATATACTATACATATTTATGTGGATGTGTGAAATTTTGGGAATTTTTTTTTTAAATAAGTGATTAATAAAAATTATAAACTTGTTGGGATTTTTACTAGCGTTAGAAAACGTCAGAGGTTTTTGGATATGTTATAGATATTGGGAATCTAAAAATGACTTATCATATCATAAAGATACGATTTTGGATTTCTGACCCACGGGTTATCAGTTTAGTTCCTATCTTCCGCGGCATCTATACAGTGTACACACGCTCACATATATATATATCCACACATGTATAACATGAAATAATATCTGTCTCAGACTTAATTTGTGTTTTTTGAATCTAGGTTTTGTATCAACAATGTTGCTGTTTATAACTTAGTAGTAGATTATTTAAAATCTTATATAATAAAGTACTTACTGGAATGAATGTGTTTGTATTATATTATGAAGCATGAGGGAAGTACTAGAGAGGCATAACTTGCAGTCAAAGAACTTGGAGAAGCTTGATCAACCATCTCTTGAGTTACAGGTTATCTTTGCAATTCTGTTAATATTATTATCCTTTTCAGATTAATGTATCGTCATGTGCATATATTTTTTTATCAAGAAGCTTAAAAACACTATATTAATAATAGGATAAAAAGCACTCTACATTTTAGTGACACTGAAGTCATACTAAAGTTATTGATCCATACAAACTAAAA
>CAKOAT010117488.1:639-23295 GCA_932364175.1 Eruca vesicaria subsp. sativa | reverse complement strand
ATATGTTTTCATGTCTCACTAAATTTACCCGTATTTATATACCATACTATATTTCATACAATTATATTGTGTTATAGACCTTATATTACATGATTTCAATCTATATATTTCCAACACTATACTTTTTTGGTTGACATTTTTTGGTATATGCATCATACATGGACTATATAAACCTTTATTTCATTTATATTGTGTTATAAACCTTCATTTCATGATCTATCTTCATATATGAAATATTTTTTCATGTCTCACTAAATTTACCCGTATTTATAAACCATACTATATTTCAAACATTTGTATTGTGTTATAGATCTTATATTACACGATTTCAATCCATAGATTTCCAACATTATACTTTTTTGGTTGACATTTTTTAGTATATGCATCATACATGGACTTTATAATTTTTCATTTCATTTATATTGTGTTATATACCTTCATTTCATGTTTTTCTTCATATATGAAATATGTTTTCATGTCTCACTAAATTTACATGTATTTATATACCATAGTTAGACGACATATAGTGATATCAACCAAAAAAAAAATATCATCACTCTCATGTTGACATTTAATGGACGAGATACGTTTTGTTAAGAAAATATTGCAAATACGGTTTTCTATAATTATCTTCCTACTAAAATAAAGAAATTGCTTTACCTACAAGTTATAGATTAACCACAATCAATATTGTAGATTCCATAAATTTTGGTAACTTACCGTAGTTGGATTACCATTAACTGTTAAACTTTAAATTTCTTAACTAATTCAAAATCTTTAAGAAATATTCCTTATTTATCGAAAGAGATATTTTAAAAAATCGTATGAAATATTCTCTCCTATATTCGCGTAACCCAATTGTATATCGTCCCTACCTATTATAAATATAGCATCTCTTAGCCATTATATTTATCATCCCTTCAAAAACCTAAAACAAAAATGGCGAATAATTTGCAGTTGTCTTTCTTGAGCGATATAAAACCGAGGAAGACTGCTATCGTATCCAAGTCAAAATCCTTCATACGTGGAGACATTTCATGAAACACTAAGGAAGTCCATGGAACTAATCCTTTGTGATGCAAATGATTTATTTTTGGTTATAAGTGAGGTCCAGATCTTAAATGCTTATGACGTAAGTCAGATATTTGTTAATCTTGAAATACCAGAGACATATGAATTTAAACAACAGTATTTATCTTTTTCAACAAAAATGTTTTCACTTTATAATAGTATAGACTAAATTATAAAACTTATTTATAATCGCAGAGGTAATGATGATTCTCGAGCGTTAACCCTGGCTGAATCAAAATCGCAAAGGTAATGATGATTCTCCATCGATCCGTTTTAGGATTATGTTTGTTTAGAAATAGTGTTTTTAGTTATGTTTTGACAATCGCGTAATGATGATTCTCGAGAGTTAATCCTGGCTGAATCAAAATCGCATTTTGTTTTCACCCAATAATTTTTATTTTAAATAATATTTGATTTTTCTTGACGATTTATTGACTGATTTATTTGTATGAAAAATACACAGTGTTGTATAAAGCAGATCAATATACTATAATATAATAAACGAAAATCGATTTATACTATATTTGCTGCATATTGAAACAGAAAATGAGATACTTGAACCAGAATCTTGCAATATTTAAATTATTCCTTATATACTTGGAGTTATCTTTGACTCTCATAAAAAAAAATATTTTTGAGTTACCTTTGACTCTCATAAATTAATTTAATATTTTATTTTATGGTCAACAACAAAATTGAAGCCCTTTTTAAGCGCGGGTCAAAATTGAATATTATTTTTATTGTTCAAAAATCATAGACGTAATTATTTTAACTAACATAAATAAACTATATAAGAAGCGCGGGTTAAAATTGAATATTATTTTTATTGTTCAAAAATCATAGATGTAATTATTTTAACTAACATAAATAAACTATATAAGAAGCGCGAGTCAAAGTTGAATATTATTTTTATTGTTCAAAAATCATAAATGTAATTATTTTAACTAACATAAATAAACTATATAATTCGATTAACATATTTATTGAATTTAACTACAAATTTGTAATACAATTTTGGGCATTTTCAATAGTATTGATTTTTCAAATTTACTACAGGCCATGGACCCATCCAGTTTTAGTTTCAATCTAATATGTGTTTTAATTCTTCATACTCTCACAACACTTAATTTTCTGATTCTCGGTTCATTCACAAACTGACTCTGTTATGCAAAACTCAATGAAAAGATCCTACTAAAACGTTAAATATATATCAAATTTCACATATAAAACTATCATATAATAAAAATAGAATCATTTGATACATTTTGTTACAACCAAAATAAAACCCGCGCTTCTCAAGCGCGGGTCAAAATCTAGTATATATATAAAACATGCAATGTTAGAATATTTTTTAGAAATATCCAAATACTAATTACAAATTCGAAGGTTAAAGAGAAATCTACGCACAACATTTGCCTATTTGAAGTCATAGTTATTTGTTCCGTTCACTATAATATGGACTCTAAAATCTGGTCAAGCGTCGGCAAAATGACCTACATGTATGAGCTTCGAAAATTACTGCCTAAATATAATATCATCAATGAAAATCGTTGTATTCTCACGCCAAAATTGTAATATTATGTATCATATGAAACTATGAAAACACAACTAAAATTTGGATATTTATAAAAAAGTTCTCTAGTTAAAATTATTATATATAAGACAAATAACTAATAAAATAAGTCAAAAGTAAAATTATTTTCTTATAGGTTAGGTACTGTAATTTTCCATGCATGCATTAATATTAATATGTGCTCTTACCCATAGACGCAAGTGTTGTTATAACCAGTCAAAAGTAGATTTAACAAAACTGTATATAATCAATTTTGTGTAAATGTTGTTTTACCATTATGTTTCTCTCACATTATTACTAATAGATTATCATATCAAAATGTAATATTTTCTATTATATGAAATTTTGGAAATGCAACTGAATTTCGATCTTTCTACAAAATTTCTAGTTAAAATTCATAACAATCTTTATATACAAAATAAAGGGAAATAATATAACTCAAAAGCAAAATTATTTATACAATTTTCTTATAAATAATGTATTTAAGTCAAACTTTATAACTTCAATTAACTCAATTTTATGATGTGGATTGAAGGTATAGTTTATACCTTACATCATATCCATTGTGTCTAATACATTCATACATCTAGGGTAAACTTTAAATACGTTCAACATCCTAGTGTCTCTACCGTAAATGCATTAGTACATGATATTTCCAATAGTCACATTCCTATAGGATAGAGAATAGTCGATTTCTTACGAAGAAACAAAATGCAGAGGAGTTCTATTATTCACTCAAACCTAAAATACAAGGAAAAAAATGTTTCGAGATTTCTTAAATTAATCAATTAAAGTTCCTCCGACAACCACACGCCATGAGAAATCCCATTGACTAAACAAACCTAATCTATTTGCTATGCAAGATCAAGTATTCCAATATAGGCTGACAATATTATCACTTGTTTATTCCATTATCTAATAATCTTAAGGTTCATGACATTTTACTAATTATTTAAAATGAAAAGATTAGTTTTGTTAACTTTTTATTTTCTTTCCTTACTACTTAATTATCAATTTACAATTGCTACCAAATGGTTTTGAAGCATGTACTTGTGTTATTCAAGTATAATAAAAATTCAAAAGGCCAATAGGTTTACCAAATTTTCATTATGTCATTTGGTTACAAGATTATTAGAATAGAGGTGAGTGGTTCAATTCCTCTCCAAATATTTTGAGCATGTTGAAATTTTTCGGTAAAGTATAGTTAAAAAGTTCACACAATATTTTTGGCAAAGTGTAAAAAAATATAGTTTAAAGACCGATTTCATGTATTATGTTGTTAACATCAATAAGTCCTCGAAAAAAAGAAAGGTTTGATTGGAGTTTTCCTGCAATTTGAAAATGTTGTGCAAAATGTGTGCAAAGTATAAGAATGTATTTTTTTCTTAAAATCTTCATTTAGGAGTTATCGTATTATGTTAGTTTTATAAACATCAACTAGTAAAAATAAATAAAAAGAAGTGAGGGTAGTTATTAAATGATTTTATTTTAATTATGCATGAGAGTTGTTATAAAGAGTAAAAATGGTTATACAATCATTTAGAGTCAACTATTATTTTACTATGAGGTTTTTCCCACAACATTACTAATAGATTATCATATCAATGTAATATTGGTACATATGAGATTATGAAAATGCATTGTAACATTTTGATTTTCTATAAAAATCTCTTAAATTATATATAATAATAATATTAATAATAACAACAACTATAACTAAGTTCAAAGTAAAGCTATGTACCATAGATTAAATATATTTTAGTTCAGTTTTTTTTTGTAACTTCACTCAATTCAACTTTATGATGGGGAAGTTATAGTTTATACCATACATCATATGTTTTTGTTACATGCATTTATGCATCTAGGGTAACTTTATAATACGTTCTTACAATATACTTGTGTACATATCATTCTTGTTTCTACATGCATTAATATGTGTGTTTCATGAAAATTTATTTATTAAGTAAACTCATAAAAATATTTTTATGAATTATCAAAATTAGATATACAGAATAAAATAATTTTTTTTTTTAATTTATACTAACATTATTACCTAATTTAACAGATTTAAATTGATTAAACTGATTTATAACAATTTAAACCAATTTTAATTGGCTTATACCTATGATGTCAAAAAAAAAATGGCTTGTACTTATTTGAGTTATATAAATCAGATTTTAAGAAAAACAATATTTAGAACCATTAGATAATCCTAACTAGTTGAAGATAATGCATATGTTTTGCATTATATTTTTTCCCTTATAGTTACTAGACAATATTTCTGCAATTACTAAGACTAGAAAAGCATATGATATCGTAGTTATTTAATTACTATAGAGAATTTTCCTTGGTCAAAATGAAATTTCTGAAAGAAAAAAATTGTAGACATTTTATTGCAATTACCTTAAATGGTGAAACAATGCAAAAAAAAAGGAACAATTATTTTAATTCAGTTCTTACTTTTAGCTACTGATCAAACTTACTAAGCATCAAATTCATTTGATACGGGGGCTACATTAGTTTCTTGTTTCTCCCTCCTCTCTTTTTCAGCAAAATAACATTTGTTTTTTGGCTGAGATCTTTAACCTAACAATTTTGTAGATATTATTAGGGGCATTCCGTTGTTAAAACCTAATAAAAAGAAGGCAGGAGAAAATATATATCCACATGAACTACAACAAAAATGAATGGTTACCACCATATCCTAATGTTCTAGATTGAGTTTTGATCATTTGGGATCAATATCACCTTCTTCCTCTAAATAATCTGAACTTTGAAAATATATAAGAAAGAAGTCTGCCACCGTCATAACATTGAAGAAAAATAAACATTTTGAAAAGATATGTTAAACTTGCAAAAAAAGTTCAACCTTGACCTATCTAACGTTCAAAAAGAAAAATAAATTCTATTTAAGAGGTAACTTTTGCAAAAAAGAAAACGAAATATAAGACGAAATAACAAGTACATAATAACTTTTGATTTTCGAGATATTAGCTGAGCTATATTACTTAGGTTATGATTGTACATCATTTTAGCAATAATAGCTCAACTATAAGCATACTCCTCTCGGTTCTGCTGGTATGTTTACCAAATAGGGGTGTAAATGGTAATTTTATAGTAAACGAAAGTAAAATTAAGTGAAAAAAGTAAAAAGGAGAAATATAAAAAAGTGGAGTAAATAAATTTTATCTTGTACGTACTAGGGTAAATATGTTTGTACATTTTCTCCACTTTAAGAGTAATTGGAAGAAACAAAAATATATGTTTTTACTTGATTGGTAGAGTAACTTTCTGCTCAATTATTTACTCTAAAACGAATTTACTGTTAAAGCTTATGTGAAAAAAAATTATTTTATTAATTTACACTAGTGAATGTTTAAATAAAGATAAGGTAACATTTTTTTATGAGTTAATCTGATGAATGACTATATTTGGACAATATATTAGATTTGTAATAAGATGGTGGAGAGAGATATGAAGAGAAAGAAGGAGAAATGAGACGCATGGTTAGTTGGTAATATATAGTTTTTTAGTTATAAGATCAAATTTCTCTTTTTCATCGTCCTTTTGACAATTGAGCCTTTTTCACTATTAACTTTTATTTTTGTTTTGTTATTTTGTTTTTTTCTCCAATTTACCTTTTTCTCGAGTCACTCTAATTTAAGATAATGTTTATT
Organism: Eruca vesicaria subsp. sativa; assembly: GCA_932364175.1. Classification (NCBI taxonomy): domain Eukaryota; kingdom Viridiplantae; phylum Streptophyta; class Magnoliopsida; order Brassicales; family Brassicaceae; genus Eruca; species Eruca vesicaria. The sequence goes on along the minus strand of CAKOAT010117488.1, from coordinate 16,974 downwards.
GATATCTCATGTTTTTATAAGTTTTTAGCAACTAATTTAATCTCATATTAATCATTTAGATTGCAAACTGATGTATTTCATTTGCATGCATAATTGCATATAAAAGGGGTTAAAGTACAAATACACTTTATGAAAGTTTGGGGAAAACACAAGGTTTTTCTCTGCGAACTCTAAAGCTAAAGGCCAAATTGAAAACATCCTGAAGTTCAAGAGCCGATCGTGTAATTACGAAAGGTCTAGTCTGCACGGTTGAAAAGTTTGGGTTTCATTCGAGAGGTCTTTTCTGCAAGAATCGAAAGTCTGGGGGCGAAATAGAAAGATATGGAAGCTAGAGGACCTAGTTTGCAAATAGTATAAAGGTCACCATTGTGTTTCTTCGATCGAGCTCCTTTTCGATCCGTGAGGGCGGGTAGATCTCTGAGGTTCATGGATGAGAGAGAGACGACAACCACGACAGTGAGGAGCTAAGGACGACAACCATTGCTTCCTGGCACTTGGGTGCTGAAGTCATTGTAACTCGGGCGGACCATAGAGTGGATGACAAGCGATGAATAAAATTAACATGATTAATTTTGAATTTATCATGAGTTTAAGCTTAATCATAAAATTAGTGAATAAAATGGATAAGGGTGTCTAGATTGATTAAGTGAAAATATAGGATGGTTAATGTTAAATCATTCATGTTCTATGCTTGTCTCTTGTTTTAATGCTAGTTTATATTTGATCTCTTTAATCTAGATCTCTAGACGGACATATCCAAAAACAATATTTACAAAATTACTTTTCTTTTTTATATTAGTTTTCAAATCACATATATAAAAGACAATATTTATAAAATATAAAAACGTGAACATATATATGTATATATATATGTGTGTATATATATATATTTGATTTACATAACAAATAAAATTTCATAAATAATAGATTGATATTCTTAAAATAATCCTTAAAATATATAGTTTCCATGTAAAACATAATCTCAAACAACGTAAATATATATTTTGAGATAATTTTTCAAAAATAAATTTTATTTTAAATTTTTTTTTTCTGTTAAACTGGTTCGAATAAAATATATAAAAGCAAATATTTTACAAAAAAAATAAAACGTGTTATATTATATATGTATACTAGATTTCTTAAAAAAAGAAAATTCACACAATAATAACATAATATCTTTTTATAAAAAAATTCCTTTGAAGCATAATCTCAAAGAATATATTAGATATTAAAAATTAAAAAAAATATTTAAAATAAATCTTCTATCAACCCATTTTTACATAAACTAAAAATAAAAATACTTTAACTAGCATAAACTAATAGCTTTAATGAACTAAAACTAGTATACATAGTTAGAAATAAAGATAACATAAGTTGAGATATTTAAATAACTAAAAATGCAGTATCAATTCATTATTAAAATGATATTTTTTGCTTAATACTTTAAGTTTAAATTTTTAATTTTAATTTAATTTATAAAATTGAATAAATAAAAAAAATTCTCTACAATATATAATTAATTTTATATTTTGTTTTTATATTTCAACTCCGAACCTATCAATACTTCATCATATTTTCTACTAGATATGGACCCGTGCTTTTCTTGGATGTTTTCCTTTTATGGGAAAAACAAAAAGATTGAAAAGTTGTTGAACATCTATTTTAGTTTTTTTGAATATGTTGGTGTTAGAGCTATTAATGAATAATAACTTGGTTTCCGCCATTAATTTTAATTAATATATATATGTTTCAATATTTATGATGCTTTAAAAAAATTCATTTATAATATTAGTTAATCATAATTTTTATAATATTAGTTAATTTATAGTTCAATTTAATTTTCTTTTCATTTTTAATTATATTATTAGTTGTAGGTAACTGAAATATATAAAAATCTATTATTGTAAACCCTCCATACTTTTGTTTAAAAATTGAAAACAACACAATTCCAAATACTTAATGTATATTAATCAATATTTTTTATAGTCAACTCAATATCAACTATGTTATTGGACAAACAACAAATTTATTTAACGTAGCATAAAATGTGTGTAATTCATCTGTTTCTCGGTATATTATATATAAATGAAAACTTCTTAATATATTTAGAACACTATTATCATTATGTTTTGTGCTTCTTAAAATTTTGAAGTGCTACCATATACTGATTTTTAATAGTGTGATATACAATTTTCCATGAGAGAATATTAGATTTGGTAAATATAAAACACTTTTTTGTTCAAACTTTAGGTGTTGTACCTACACCGATACATACCATTTAGCCAAATCTTCTCCACCTTGGAGTGACTTCATATTTTTCTTAATAGTAAATATAGAATAGTAATTTCATAAATAAGAATGGTTGAATGTTGTTATAACACCTTGTTGGTTCATTGCTTGTATATGATTGGCAGAGTTCATCTAAAGCACCATTTAGAAATATTGTTTTACTGCCAAAGTTTTTTATTGCGTCTGAATCTGCCACGGAAAGTACATCTCACAAATTCTTATCAAAAGCTTCAATCACAAATTGATGGTACATTAGATGTTTCATTCAAAATAATAAAATTTTTTTTTTCAAGTAATTCAGATAGGATGTTACCATGATTGTTTTCGCACTTATTATCTTTATGAAAATCTATTGGAATCTTGCAACGCTTATGTGTTGTTTACAAGTATAAAACCAACATTCCTAACAACAAAATTAAAGTAACTTATTGGAGCAAGATAAATATTATTTAGTTATACATGTATATATATCTAAATATTATGAATATAAAATATAAGTCGTTTTTATACTTTTCAGTTGAATATTTTCATCATAATTTTGAAATTATTTTTTTCACGGGATAATTGAAAAAAAATTGTTGTCTTACAAATGTTGTTCATTTAATAAGTTATATCTCAAATTTGTGATCAAAGACTTTATTGTTTCTAATGCAAAGTTATAGATTTCAATAAGACTTCTTTCACGTAACTCATATTTAGAATTTTCTTAAAGTGATTGATGTACACATTCTTAAATTATATTTTCTTACATTTATAACAAATTAATTTTAACAATAAAAAGATATGTGTTTTTTGAAAAAAAAATAATATACTTTCTCGTCATGTGATATAAAATTCATTTCTATAAGTTTGTAATTCATTTTAATTCTCTTTGCTCTTCACTTTCTAGTAAAGTGTACTACACTTAATAAAAAAATTTATTTAACTGAAAATATGTTAAACAACTATATGAGTTCATTTTTACTTGATGATCCTCAATAAAAAATAAGTTAGAAGAAAAAATACTAAATTGGAAAAGTAGAAAATGAGGTAAAAGTGACTTATGACACTTATAAACATGTAAAACATAATATTGTAATAAAGTGATATTAAAATTAATTATATATTTTCTTACATGTATGAACACTTATTCATAATATTCATATGTAATCATTTACAACGACTTCATCATAATTTTACAACATGTACAACATCATCATAAGATTTAAAAAGTATCATAAAAAATAAAATTAGTGTGTATCATGAAAATAAAAATATACTCACGTAATTCTTTTGTTGTAAATATTATTTTGTTATGTAAAAAATATGAGAAATCTTAAACTGTTAGATCTATATATATGGAATATTTGTAGTTCTTTCGGTTTATGATTTATAAAATTGGAAATTTTATATTAAACAGGAAAGTTACTTATTTACAAACAAATAGCTGAAATTTTACTTTTACACCTCTTTTGTTTAGGATTTTTAGAAAAGGAAAATTATATGAAATATTTTTTATAAGTATTTTTAAAATTTTTAATTCGTTTTCGCTTATATAATTTTGAGAAATACTAATTTGTTTTATAATTTTGTTTGTGTATGAATTCAGGTTTTTTTTAAAACATTGAAAATTAGTTTCAAATAACTATTCACAATTATCTTTTTATTTAGGATTTAAAAAAATAAAAAATAGTTTTGGTTTAGAATTTTTAAAATAGGAAAGTTTCTATTAAACAGGAAAGTTAGTTATTTAAAAAAATAGCTGAAATTTTAATTTTACACCCCTTTTGTTTAAGAGTTTTAAAAACGAAAATTATATTAAATATTTTTTATAAGTATTTATAAAATTTATAATTCGTTTTTTATTTATATATTTTTTAAAAATACTATTTTATTTTATAATTCTCTTTGTGTAGGAATTAAAATATGGAATTTGAGATTTAAAAGAAAGGAAAATTACTTCAGAATAACTATTTTGAAAAACACTTAACGTCGCTATGTGTGTTTGTCGCACCCCTTGGCGTCATTGTAAGTCTTTCACATTTACAATGAAACAACTTAATATGGTCGGATTTCTTAACTCTAGTTGTGCAAGTTTAGTACAACTTGATTAATACTAAAACAACTTCAAGCTGGATCATACAGATATATTATAGTTTGAGAAAAAGAGAAAAGTGAATTTGAATTAAAATTAGTCAAAAGGCTATATTTATACTTGCTGCTGCACTCAAAACTTAGAAGAGATGGAACCATTAAGAGTAAGAGAAAGAGAGCATAATTATTATTAAATATATAACGATTAACAGTTTGAAATTGTGCCATAAAATTAGGAATCTAAGAAAATCAAGAAATTTACCTACATTTTCAGAAAATTATTGATCGTGGAGTTCGTTTTGGCTATAGAAAATTTATTGCACTTACCCGTAGAACTTATGAAAAAAGGAAATACAAACATGAGTTCTTCTAGGGAAAACCTTGCATTTGAACGACACTTGATATACAAATGCTGTCTTGGAAAAAGTACAGAAAAGAGTGGGATCCTGAGAAATTGAGCAAAATACCAATTTGTCTTGGTGAAGAAACATTATGTAAAATTGAGTAAGAGAGAATATAGAATGACATTGCAGAATTATAAACGATAGAATGAAAGTAGTTGATTATAAGAGATTGATTGTGGAGGTGTGGGCAAGAATAACCGTTGGTTTTCACTTAGAAAAAGTAAAAAAGAAGTTGAAAAGAGATAATTGGAATGTTTTTTTTTACATTTTTCGTCTGGTTTGCGCCAGTGTAAGATTTTAAATAACTCTTCTTTGTATAAAATAACATTTTGAAATCAGACACTTAACATATGTATGTAGACCGACGTTCTCGGATGGCTTCCAATCTCTTCCGTACGCCACAACCTTGCTAAGCGCACTCCAAGGGTTGTTCTACGCCCTCACAAAAGGAGATCTTCTGCTAGGGGTTACTATTAGTAGTGTTACTACTGTAAGACATGCTGCTTACCTGACCCTCTTCTTGGTCTTCGCTCCAAAAAAGGTGTTGTATTCTTACTTTACCGTTTACTTAGAAAAAGTAAAAAGAAGTTGAAAAGAGATTATAGGATTGGAATGGATTTTTAAGAACGTTATCTTTTTACATTTTTATTTTTGCTTTTATTCTTTTCTACATAATTTTTAATTTCTAAAATATGAAATAGAATCCATGTGTTAACATTTGATTGGTAGAGTGACTTGTGCTTTAATATATAAATGATTTATACAATACCATAAATTTTGAATAAGAATTAGAAATTTTTAAATATAATTTTCAATTTCAAATAGTTTGACAATCAGTCATAAAGTTTCCATAAATTTGATATAAAAATAACTGATGAATATTAAGTAATAACAAATGCTTGTGGAATTATATATGTAATTATCACATTAACTTCTGCAACACATATTATGCATCTACTTCTAACTCTTCTTATTTTTGTCCTTATCATTTCGTTATTTTTATTAAATTTTTGCTAATGTTTTCCTAATTTTTTACACATTTTTTCCCAAATATTTATTTATCTCTAAATAGTAATACAAAACATGCAATCAATGAACCAAAAATCCATCTTAGAATGATCAATCATAACATTACCTTGTTAATTATATTATTTAACTTAAATGCAAAACATTTTTTGAAATCTAAGTTCTTACATGTATCGTTAAATATAATATGTCCAATCTTCAAAGTCTAATTATTTATAAAGCATACATTATAAGGGATTAATAATTATTATAGACATAACTATATTTTTATATGAATATGAAATCATTATATCTATTGTTATAAATTGATTTCTCATTTGATGTAGAATATAAATATAAAAACAATTAATCAAATATTATTACACTTTCTATAATTTTTAAAATTAGCCACCACTAGTTTTATAATAAATTGTATACTATGAAGATTTTAAACTCATGCAAATAATCTATAAACTTGTTTTAGGATCACTAATCGTTATTATAATGTCTTTGTATCAAAATTATATGTTTTATCTATGTATATTATGACTTATACAAGAAAATAAAGCTATTTTACCAATGTTTATAATAGAGAAATAAAGCTATTAAATTATTTTTATCAACTACTTTTAAGAAATATATACTTTATGCAATTTATAAGCAGACAATTAGTGAATCCATATAAACAAATGAGTATTATATATAATTTTCATAATTGTTACAGTTAGATACTATAAATGATTATGCATAAGATTATATAGATTGTTTGGCAACTAACATTAATTGGTTTAAGATTGTCTCTTTAAATTTGACTAAAATAAATAAAATTTTAAAATCACCGGTCAATCAAATTATAACAATTTTCTTAAAAATCATAAGTAAAATCACTTAAAGGACTTTTAAATTAATATATAGTAAGATATATTAAACTAGACAACTTTATGAATTAGAGCCATTGGATAGACTCTGAATCAGTAAAGTAATAAAAATTAATATTAATAGTTTTTTTGTCATCTGTTGTTATCGAGAAAACACAAAGGTTTCATGGTGTAGTTGGTTATCACGTCAGTCTAACACACTTAAAAAAATAACCAAGCGAAGACGGCCTAGTGGTTTTGAGGGAGCTTCGGCCCCAATACGGACCCGGGTTCGAGACCCGCTGGCCACTGGGGATAAAATTTAAAATCTGGGCTCCCCCAGTGTCTGGTAGCTGAGGCATACTCCGGCCGATAACGTAGGCTGATACGGGCACTTGCCGCTAGTCTGGATCCACTTTGATGGATGCCAGGATAAACCGGGTTATTCAAAAAAAAAAAAGTACTCGAGAAGAGAATATGGTTGATCGATTCACCCTGGTAGCCACAAGCCTGACACACTGGGTTCATTTTGATTCCTCTCCTCACCAATAGATCACCCGCAGGAATAGCATTACTAACGGCTCACCACATAAAATTTTAATTTTCGGTGGAGCCTTTAGCTTCCAAACTTCATTCTTCAGCTCATTAAGTGAGGGTCTGGCCTCAGCTTCCATTATCTACTCCACTCTCGTCATCCGGTTTTTCATCCAATAACCCGACCTGACAGCGTAACTCCCATTTTTGTTATGCAACCAGACCCATAACTTCCATCAACGCTTGTTGCGTTGATATGAATTGTTCGCTTCTTACGGACAAAACATATTCACTCACAACTTCTAATCATCTCTACTTTTTCTTCTTTCTGTTTATTATTTCATAGTTAAAAATAAAATGAAAATAGGAACCGAAAATGGTTTAGAAGTACACAATACTATCGACATACAACCATATATATAGGCTCTGTACAATAAGTGAAAACAACACAATAACTAAACTGGACTGATATCACTCAAATGTTTAACCCTAGGAAGTGAATTACTCTCTCAAATAAGAGGTTCAATTGTAGTACTTAGGGATCGAATCCACAGAGAGCAGGAATACACAATAGACTATAGAAATCAAAATTAAGCTAGGTAAATAGTTTATTAAAAAATAAATAAGCAATGTGAACAAGGTAGTTGTTGGGTTGGTTAAGCAATAAAGAGAAATAGCAAGACTTAGGGATTTATCAATCAAGAGATTCAAAACTACAATTCAAGATGCTAATAGCTTATAGATTCATTCTAGAACTTGATTTAAATAAGTAAGTAATCCATCTATCAATGCAATTACTAATCAGATGTTTAAGTCCTTGTTCCAGCTTTCGCATGCGAACAAGACATGAGTATCGATCGATGCTATGGCCTGAGCGTCGATCGATATTACCTCAGACAAGCAGTAACGACCTAATCGATTATGTTCAACTAGATTCCTAGACCAATTCTCATATGTGCCTAAGTATCTAATCCAGCAGGATTCGGGTTCCGTTAATTGACTGCACTCTAGTGCATCTCAATTGTCCTATGATTCTAGGTTCAAGCAGTCAGTCACACTTTCATGATATCCTAATTACTCCAGATCCTAGTATTACAAATCACCCTGGTGTAGAGATCTATAGATATTCTAGCAATCCTAATTGATGTTCAGTTTAACATTAAGCTCATGAAATCCCTAAACCTAACAAGATGAACTACTCAGAAATGATAGAAGAAACACAAATCATAGTCTGAATAATAATAGAATAAGAAAGAAAGATAATTCCAATGGAGTTCCAATCAATCTCTGAAGGAGATTTGATCTTCTCTCCAACTCTCTAACTAAGAAAAATGAAAACAAAAGATGAAAAGAAAGCGTAGCCGTCAACAATGGCTTGCAAATAACATAAATAGGGTTTCTGGTCGTCCAAGGGCATTCTGGTAATTTAGGTTTCTTCTGGGCTTCAGTTGGTCATGAAATATACTCGGCCCGCATTCTGGCATTCATATCGATCGATGTGAAGTGTCTCCAATCGATCGATATGCACATATCTTCTCGGCAGCTTTCTCTCGCGAGGCAGACTGACCACTCTTCAGTAAAACGGGCATAACTTCTGATCTAACCGTTGGATTGACCCAAATTTGTAGCATTGGAAAGCTAACTAAAATCTCTATCTTGTGTCAAAATATCAGCCCAATCTCACCATGGGAAGGTCTCCATCCAGATCTAAACATCTGACGCGTCTGCGCAGTTCTGCACTTAAAGGCTCCAAAAGACACCAAGAGACACCAAAATCACCATATTTCTCCAGAACGTACCTGAACCTGTAAATACTCTAAATAGACTCTATATTGTAGTAAATATACATAAAAACACCAATAAACCATGGCTAAAAGTGGGTAAAATCCATGGTCGATCACAGACCGACATTAAACCAGACACAGAGACACCCATGACTGACCAAACTCCAACATCAAAACTTAGGTAGTTGTCATGGGCTTAACGACTGTGGTATTTAAACAGCTTAGCGTCATCAACATTGTTAAATTCGGGTTTATAATGGGATTCTAACTTAAAACCAATTGGTGATAAGTGGATTGGCCCTAACCCTTTATATATTACTTAATTACTTCTCCAACTACTGATGTGGGACTTAGTTCAATTCATTAACACTCCCCCTCACGCTCATGCGTGGACAACTGTGGGAACAACATCCACGGAGTGGCCCAACATCGGGTGGCTCTGATAACATGCTAGATTCGGGTTTATTATGGGTTTCCAACTTAAAACCAATTGGTGATAAGTGGATTGGCCCTAACCCTTTATATATTACTTAATGTCCCCTTGAACTCTCGATGTGAGATATAGTATCCCTAATACCCCTCCTCGAGATGATAGCTCTTATCGGCCAAAAATCTCGTAACTTTAAGACAATTATACTCGGTCGAGCGAGTCAAATACGAAAATTATACCTAGTCGGAAGATTAAACACGACCTATATACCCGGTCGGAAGGGTTAACTAATTAATTAGGAGTTTAGGACTTTTAGGATTTCAGCTCTGATACCATGCTAGATTCGGGTGTATTATGGGCTTCCAACTTAAAACCAATTGGTGATAAGTGGATTGGACCTAACCCTTTATATAATACTTAATTACTTCTATAACTACCGATGTGGGACTTAGTTTCATTCATTAGCACTCTGCCTCACGATCATGCGTGGACAATTGTGGGAACAACATCCATGGAGTGGCCCAACATCGGGTGGCTCTGATACCATGTAAATATTTTGAACTGAATTGCTTGCCTTCTCATTCACGTTTACAAGAATATATATATACAACTTTTCTTAACCGACTTTGGTTAAGATAATGCTTATCTCTAACTTACATATGACTTATCTTTAAGTTACATCATTATCTCAACATAATATAGCATTATTATCTCTAACCGCCAATAAATTTTTGTTGGCTTCTAGTTTCTAAAAAAATCGTTGAGTTTTCATCATGAGTGATCACGAGCAAAACAAAGAAGTGGTGGTGAAACAGAGTACAGAGAAGGTGTTGTCGTCGCCTTATACTCTGTTTTCTTCAGACAATCCAGGTGCCTTGATCACTTCGGTTCAGCTGAAAGGAGATAATTACAACGAATGGGTCATGGAGATGGAGAACGCTCTTAGGGCAAAGAAGAAGATGAGTTTCGTCGATGGGAATTTACCTAAACCTTCTCAAGAAAGTTCTGATTTGGAGTCATGGTTAAGTGTCAATTCAATGATTGTGGGATGGATCAGATCCTCGATAAAACCAAGGGTCAGGTCTACTGTGACGTTTATCACTGAAGCTCACAAGGTTAGGGAGAATTTGAAGAAACTTTTTGAAGTGGGGAACAAGGTATGTGTTCACCAGTTAATGGAGCAATTAGCTTCATGTAGACAAAATGGATAGCCGGTAATAGATTACTATGAGCGTTTGGCTATGATGTGGGAGGAGTTACAAACATATAAACCGCCTCTGGCTTGCAGTTGTTCTGCGGCTGCAGTGTATGAGAAGGAACGAGAGGACGAAAGAGTACACTAGTTTATCATGGGTTTGGATGATGTTAGGTTTGGTAATGTTGTGACAGCAATCATAGAGGCTGACGAGTTGCCAGATCTAGGCAAGGTTTATGCTAAAGTTATCAGAGAAGAGGCTCGGTTAAACACAGCCAAATCTCGTGAGATTGTGCAACAAGAGGCGACTGGATTTACTTCTCGAAGAGAAACACAAGGAGAGACGCGTGATGCTAGCCCTATGGGACCAACTACGAGAACTGACACTGCAAGTAGTGGATATGGGAGTCGAGCTAGAGATCGTGTGTGCTCAAATTGTGGTAAAACAGGTCACGAGAAGAACAATTGCTGGCAAATAATTGGCTATCCAGAATGGATGAATGAAAGGAGAGGCAGAGGTTCAGGAAGAGGAAGAGGTGATAACATGGGTTCCAGAAGAGGAAGTGGCCGTGGTACTGCACTTACAGCTCAAGCAACTAATTCACATGGAGCTGATTCTTCTGATCTTACGGCTGAACAGTGGAGAGCTATTACTCAGATCATAAACGAGGGGAAATCGAGTTCCTAGTCTGAAAAGTTATTTGGACCGTTCTTCGAAGACTCTGATTGGAGCCGGTGAAGAACATGATGGGGTTTATTTCTTCAGAGATGTACGAGTGTCTCATGCTAACAGAGTTGTGAGAAGTGACGATCAGCTACTGTGGCATAGACGACTAGGTCATCCTGCTTTTGTGATTTCTTCTAGTTTTTCTTCTTTATCTGGTGTTATGAATAAAGCTTCCTCGAGTCCTTATTACGTGTGTTTTCGAGCAAAGCAAACTAGAGATGTTTTCAATGATAGTCTTAATAAAACAACAAAGTGTTTTGAGTTGATTCATGTGGACGTGTGGGGACCGTATCGTGTTCCTTCTTCGTGTGGAGCAGTATATTTTCTTACAATAGTGGATGATTTTTCCAGAGAAGTGTGGACCTACTTGTTAGTTGCGAAATCTGAAGTAAAGAAGGTACTGCAGAGATTTGTACTTACACTGAGAAACAGTTTGGTCAAGCTGTTCAGATGGTACAGAGGCATTGAATTCATGGTACAAAGATTTACGTAGTGATAATGGTATTGAATTCATGTGTTTAGGAGAATATTTTCTGGACAGAGGCATTGTGCATCAGATAAGTTATGTTGACACGCAACAAATTGGGGTGTTGAAAGGAAACATAGACGAATGTGGCTAGGTCACTGCTGTTTCAGTCTAAGTTACCTGTGAAATTTTGGGGAGAGGCAATATCGACTGCAACACATGTGATTAACTTAACTCCAACTGCAATATTGGAAGGGAAGTCTCCTCATGAATTTTTGTTTGGCAAGAAACCATCCTATGAGCATTTGCGAGTATTTGGTTCGTTGTGTTATGTGCATAAACGTGACAGGAGTAAAGACCAGTTTGGGGAAAGAAGTAAACATTGTGTATTTGTGGAATATCCATTTGGTAAGAAGGCTTAGAGAGCTTATGACATGGAAAGAAATGAATTTGTGGTGTCAAGAGATGTGAGTTTTACTGAGGAAATTTTCCCATTCAACGACATTAAGGATGGGGTCTTAGTGATGTAAAGAAGGTGTCAAGAGAACTTGATGCTGATTGGGAGATCGATGTTACTGTTGAAGACTTGGGGGGTGGGTCTCCACAAATAGAGACTCATGTGGTCTCGGAAAAGGAAGAAGGAAATGAAGTCTCAAAGGAGACTAGTACTCAAAAAAAGATGGAGACCGTTTTAGTAAAAGAAGAGAAACAGCGTGAGGAGCAGAGTGGTCTGAAACAAACTGAAACCATCAGTAGTTTGCATCAACAGAACCTGCACTTGGAAGAGGACACAGAGAGAAAATTCCCTCGGTCAAGCTTCGGGATTACGTCAATTACAATGTTCACTGTGTTAAAGAAGAACCCCATCACCATCTCACTACTTCAAACTCACAATCAGAGTCCTCATCGGTCCAAGGTAAAAATCCATACCCTATTGATAATTATATCTCTGATGAAAGGTTCTCTCCAGATCACAAGGCCTTTTTGGCTGCGATAACGAGTGATGTGGAACCAAGAAGTTACAAGGAAGCTGTTCAATATGAGATATGGAGAAATTCAATGAAAGATGAGATTGCAGCGTTTGAAGTGAACAAGACCTTTAGTGTTGTAGACTTGCCTCCTGGTAAGAAAGCTATTGGAAATATGTGGGTCTACAAGTATAAATACAATGCGGATGGTACACTGGAGCGTCCTAAATCTAGATTGGATGCTTTGGATAATAGACAAGTAAAAGGCAGAGATTTCAAGCAGACATTTGCACCTGTGGCTAAGATGACCACAGTTCGAAGCTTGCTAAGAGTGGTGGCTGGTAAGGGTTGGATTGTGCATCAGATGGATGTACACAACGCCTTTCTACATGGGGATCTTACTGAAGAAGTTTATATGAAGCTTCCTCAGGGTTTTAAGTCTGACAATCCCAATAAGGTCTGCAAATTACATAAGGCAATCTGCGGACTAAAGCAAGCACCTAGATGTTGGTTCTCTAAACTCACTGATGCGCTTAAATAGTGTGGCTTTAAACATTCATATGCAGATTATTCTCTGTTTATATACTCAAGGAAGGGGTTTGAGCTTCGGGTGCTGATTTACGTGGATGACTTGTTGGTGTGTTGTAATGATATGGAGTTTTTAACTAAGTTCAAAGATTACTTGAGTAGATGCTTTCATATGAAAGATCTAGGAAAGCTCAAATATTTTTTTAGTATAGAAGTGGCACGTGGTGAAGAAGGTTTCATTCTCACACAAAGGAAGTATGCATTGGATTTGATTACTGATACTGGTCTGCTAGGATCAAAACCAGCAGCTACACCAATGGAGCAACAACACAAATTGGCAGGGGATACAAGTCCGTTTCTGAAGGATTTTGAGAAGTACAGGAGACTGGTGGGACGTCTGGTTTATTTATCGATTACTAGACCTGATATTTCTTATCCAGTACAGATATTGTCACAGTTAATGAAGACACCTAGAGAGATGCAGTGGGATTTGGCGTTGAGAGTGGTAAGATATCTGAAAGGTACAGCTGGTCAGGGCATTATTTTGAGCTCTAAGGATGATCTCAGTTTATCTGTTTATTGTGATGCTGACTGGTCAGCTTGCCCTACGACAAGGAGGTCTTTGAGTGCGTATGTGGCGCTTGTGGGTGATTCACCCGTTTCATGGAAGACCAAGAAGCAAGGAGTTGTGTCGCATTCTTCAGCAGAGGCGGAATACCGGTCCATGGCTCATGCAACTAGAGAAATTAAGTGGCTCAGGAGGTTGTTGAGTGACATAGGAGCACCACAGAAGGGACCCTCACGATTGTTTTGTGATAACAAGTGGGCAATGTATATTGCAGCTAATCCGGTGTTTCATGAGAGGACTAAACATATCGAATCCGACTGTCACCAAGTGAGAGATGCAATCCTAGAAGGAGTGTTAGAGACAGCTTATGTACGAACGCTTGATCAATTAGCGGATGTGTTGACAAAGGCGCTTGGACGGGAGAAATTTGAAACATTGTTGTTCAAGTTGGGTGTTCGAAATTTTCACACTCCCAACTTGAGGGGGAGTATTGGCGGTTAGAGATAATGATGCTATATTATGTTGAGATAATGATGTAACTTAGAGATAAGTCATATGTAAGTTAGAGATAAGTATTATCTTAACCAAAATCGGTTAAGAAGAGTTGTATATATATTCTTGTAAACGTGAATGAGAAGGCAAGCAATTCAGTTCTAAATATTTACAAATTTAGGCTTTATGGTTTGCTATCGTGACTGTTACAGTTTGAACTTGCCTTATTGTCATGTCAATTTTAGCATGCAGCAGAGGACTTTGCCGAGTTTGCAACAAGAATTACTAAGTATCAAATTAGATAGATTCATAGAGGAGGAAGGAAACAATAAGGATCATTAAGCTTTGTTACGACACTTTCAATGTAATCATAAAGTTATCATCACTGCAACCATAAGTGAGAACATTTCACATAGTTTCTTCAATATTGAAATCAAACCAGGAGAAACGAGCACTAACTAGTGGCAAATAAACATGCTATAAAGATCTGAAACATCTAAAGATTGGCGTTATGTTTGTTTCAAAAAAAAAAGAATGTGAAACTAAGGTATATACACAGGGCAGGCTCAATATTACCAAGGGCCCCTGGGCAAAAATCAAATTGAAGGACCCTATAGTTAGTTAGTTTCTCAAGTAAGAACTTTTTGACTTAACCATTAGAATCTACACGCATTCTGTTTATGTATTTTGCCTAGAGAAGTAGAAATGTCATGTATTTATGCTGTCCAAATCTAGATCAAATATATGAATCTTTAGAATCAAGACCCCTATTATTACTAGAGTTAGAGCAGGTCCAGGGCGGTCGCACTGGCCGCCCTCCCTACTGAGCCGCCCCTGTGTATACACGATGACAAGAAATGACACTACAAGAAAACTAAGCATTTACTAGGAAAAATCTTCCTCGTAAAGTTACTAAGCATTTACTAGGATCTTACGAGGAAAGCAAATTTCCTCGTAAGATCCTCGAAAACTTACGAAAAAATATTTTCCTCGTAAGACCATAGTAAATTTACGAGGATCTTACGAGGAAAAAGTACTTTTCCTCGTAAAGCCGTAGTAAAGACTTTCCTCGTAAAGGCATAGTAAAATATTACTACGAAATTAGGAGGAAACAGTTTATTACTACGAAATTAGGAGGAAATGGATAGGAAATATCGAATTTAAATAAAACACCTGTTTTGTACCTACTTTTCCTAGCAATTTCCTAGTAAATGCTCAGATTCGAAAATTTCTATAAATACCACCTTCTGTGATTCATTTGAAACACACCAAAAAAAATCAGCTATAAGCTTGATCAAACATAAAAAAATGTCCGGTCCGGGAAATATTTTCGAGTTGCGGCAGTGGATGTATTCACACAGAGATAATAACGGGAGGGTGACGAACGAATTTCTGGAAGTGTTGGAGACGTTCATGTAGGGGTGGGCGCAAGGCGATTACTTGCGTTTTTATGTATCCTTGATACTTGACTTGCCTTGAACGAGTAATGAATTTTCGGACTTGTTCTTGCCTTGTCGAAAACAGGTACTTGTTATTTCGAGTACTTGTCTAAAAATATGTTACTTGCAAGTTACTTGCCTCGTTCGATTACTTATTACTTGCAAATACTTATGAATTATTTGGATATTTTATTCAAGTTTCTAATAACTATTTATTAGATAATATTGTATAAGAAAAGATTATGAAAGTTTATTTTGTTTATTCAACTGAGAAAAAACACAAAAAATATTTCAAATAAAATATTTGTACCTATTATAAAGAAGAAGAAACAAATACATAAATGTTTCGATACAAAATGTTTTTTATTTCTTACAATAAATAAATATATTTTTAAGACTTTTGTTTCTATGGTCTAGTTATCGTTTCTTTCGGTTGCAAAACAAGTAACAAGTAATATCAAGGCGGGTCACTAATTTCTTTGTAATACTTGTTACTTGACTTATACTTGCAAATAGCAAAACTAAGCGACTTGATACTTGACTTGAAAACGACGAGTACTTGAAAAAACGAGGCGA
>CAKOAT010117377.1:0-79736 GCA_932364175.1 Eruca vesicaria subsp. sativa | reverse complement strand
TTATTGTGGCCAGAGGTCGTGCCCCCGGAGATATTCCTTGGGTTAGGCTCAAGGGAGTCTGAATTCCGTGGAATATCTTCAGGTCTGTGTCGTGCCCCCGGAGGTACCTCCAATGTCAGAGGGAGTGGCTGTTGTATAAACATGCGAGTCCGGGGTCTGGGTCGTGCCCCCGGAGGTATGCTTTTTGAAATTGCGAATTTTGGTTGTTGGGAACCAGAATGTTGTGAGAACTTGGGTTGCTGATGTCTCAGAGCAGCTAGCTTCCGTTTGCTCTTTCGGTTTGCTATCGATTTCAGCTTTGGTAGCTATATCGATACTTGGGTTTTCGATTCCCTCTACAGGTATAATCCGCTTTACGAGGGGGTCTGAAGTGGATGCTAAGGCAGCCAACACATCTGCCGAGGAGTTCTCTCCTCGTGGGATCCTTGTCAGCTCAAACTTGTTGAACTGCTTAGTGAGGCTTTGGACGACTTGGAGGTATGGCCCCATTCTTTCGTCCCTTGTTTCATATTCTCTGTGGAATTGGCTAGCTACTAACTGTGAGTCACTATAAGCGTTTAGCTCTCGGGTTCCGAGGCTTAGGGCAAGTTTTAACCATGCGATTAGTGCTTCATATTCAGCCTCATTATTTGAAGGGTTGAATCCGAGCCTGTAGGATTGTTCGATGGTCTCTCCGGCTGAAGAGGTCAGCCTTAGACCGATTCTGGAACCTTGCTTTGATGAGGCTCCGTCAACATACATGCTCCACTCCGGAGCTTCAGCTCTCGGATCTAGTTGTTCGGACGATAGCTCGATGATAAAATCAGCGAGGACCTGAGCTTTTATGGCTGCTCGGGGTCTATACTCGATGTCATATTCGCTGAGTTCTATGGCCCACTTAGCTAATCGTCCCGATTGGCTAGGGCTGTGCAGAATCGTGCGTATTGGTTGTGAAGTCATTACGACGAGTGAGTGCGATTGGAAATAAGGTCGTAGCTTTCTGGCAGCTGTTACGACTGCCAGAGCTAATTTTTCCATAGTAGGGTATCTAGTTTCGGCGTCTATTAGACTTTTGCTTGTGTAATAGACGGGTCTTTGCTCGTTTTGCTCTTCTCGTACCAGCACGCCGCTAACTGCAGCAGTTGTTACGGCGAGGTATAGGTACAGGGGTTCTCCTGTTACTGGTTTGGATAGGATCGGAGGCTCGGAGAGGTAATCTTTTAATTGTTTGAAGGCTTCCTCGCATTTCTCGTCCCATAGAAACTTCTTATTATTTTTTAGAAGTTTGTAGAACGGGAGGCATTTATCGGTGGACTTGGATATAAATCGGTTCAAAGCGGCGATTCGTCCAGTCAGTCTTTGTACCTACCTGGTTGTCTTAGGTGACAGCATTTCCAGGAAGGTCGCTATCTTTTTCGGGTTGGCTTCGATACCTCTCTCGGTTATGAGGTAACGGAGAAATTCGCCCGAGGGCACTCCGAAGGTGCATTTTGCGGGGTTTAGTTCCATATCGTATTTGTTGAGGATATCAAAGCATTCTTTCAGGTGAGAGATGTGATTTTCTCCAGCTGGGGATTTAACCAGCATATCGTCGATGTATACCTCCATGGTTTTTCCGAGCTGTCCGGCGAACATTTTGTTCACAAGCCTCTGGTAGGTAGCTCCCGTGTTCTTTAGTCCGAATGGCATTACTTTATGAATGCAGTTTTTTCTTGATCTTCGGGATCCATCATGATTTGATTATATCCCGAGAAGGCATCCATAAAGGACAAGAGCTGGTGGCCAGCTGTTGCCTCAACGAGGCGATCGATGTGAGGTAACGGGAAGCTGTCTTTAGGGCAAGCCTTGTTTAGGTCGGTGAAGTCTACACAGATTTTCCACTTCCCGTTTTTCTTTTTTACTACTACGGGGTTAGCTAGCCAATCGGGGTAGTGTACTTCACGGATGGACCCTGCTTTTGTGAGTCGATCTACTTCGTCGTTGACAGCTTGGGCTTTTTCGAGGCCTAGCTTACGGCGTTTTTGTTTGATCGGTTTGAAAGTAGGGTCTACATTGAGCTTGTGAGTGGTGACGTTTGGGTCTATACCTCTCATGTCGCTGGTGGTCCATGCAAACGTTTTGACGTTGCTTTTCAGGAAGTCGATTAATTCCTTTTTCGTTTCGAGGGGCAACTCTGATCCGATGTTCACTTGTTTCTCGGTATCAGAGTCATCGATGCTAACTCGTTCGGTTAGGTTCCTAGGGGGACCTCGAATACTTTGTTGCATCTCTCGACCTTCCTGGATCTGCAATTGCTATTGAGGTGATTCCTTGAGGATTCCGAATCCTCCCAAGTAACAGATCCTAGAGATCTTCTGGCTACCTCGTACGGTGGTTATTCCGTCCGGTGTTGGAAATTTCACGCATTGGTGATAAGTGGAAGCTACTGCCCTCATCTTATGGATCCAGGGTCTTCCTAGGATCGCATGAAATGGAGAAGGCCTGTCAATGACCACGAAATTGGTCATTTTCATGATTCCCCCAGCTCTGACTGGGAGCTTGATGGTTCCTAAGGAGGTAATTGTTTCCCCGGAGAAACCTACAAGGTTAGCTTTCTGACCAATAATTTCATAGTCATCTATTTTCATCCCCTTCAGGGCGTTATAGAAGATAAGGTCGACCGAGCTTCCGGTGTCAACCATCAGCCTAGGCACCTCGTAACCTGCTATGTTCAGGGTGACGATTAAGGCATCATCGTGAGGTCTATCGAGATCTGATGTCTCGCTCTCCCAGAAAGAAATCTTAGTGTTGGATTCGGGATTGGGAGGCTTGGATTGAGCGTTAGAAACAACCTTCCGCACATGACTCTTGATGGAGTTAACGGAATCCTGACATATATCGGAGCCTCCGAGGATATAATCCACCCTCGAACTGGGGCTCGACTGAGGTGGTGGTTTGCTTAGGAGGGTCTTGATCTGTAGACTTTTCCCTTGGGGAAATTTCCCAAGAATCATGTCAACTCTTTTCTTGGGAGCTGGCGGTGGCGAGTTTGTTTCCTTCTCAGGTGATCTTTCACGTTTCGGGGAGGTGTCTCTGGGACCTCTTTTCTGGTAAGGAGGTGGTTTTTTAAGTTTCACGTCCTTTAGTTCCCCTGCTACGAATTTAGCTGCCAACTGTCGTTGGAGGTCCCAGCATTCCTCGGTTGAATGCCCTTTTCGATCGTGGTAAGAGCAGTGTTTGTTCTCATCGTAGCCTTTTGTCCAGGGAGTTTTGCTTGTCGCAGCAACAGGTTTTTCTTGTTGGACTTCCTCGACAGCATACGAGTGTTCTCCCTGGGTCTGATGGTTCTGAGAGCTCCCTTTTCTAGAGGGTCCTTTTGTTTCCGAGGTTTCACCTTTCGGGTGATTCTAGGATTTCTTATGGATTTTATCCAGTGCAGCTGTTTCTTCCTCCAAGGTAATGTATCTCGATGCTTTGTGAAGAGCATCATCGATAGTTGGAGGAGGGTTAAGTGTTAGCTCGGACCAGAATTCTGATTTATACCAGAGGCCTCTTCTAAGGGCTTCGATGGCCACTTGATCGTTGGGGTTCGAGAGCTTAGTTCTAACTNCTGTTTCTTCCTCCAAGGTAATGTATCTCGATGCTTTGTGAAGAGCATCATCGATAGTTGGAGGAGGGTTAAGTGTTAGCTCGGACCAGAATTCTGATTTATACCAGAGGCCTCTTCTAAGGGCTTCGATGGCCACTTGATCGTTGGGGTTCGAGAGCTTAGTTCTAACTGCTCTGAATTTCTCGATGTAGATTCGTAGAGAATCCCCCATTCCTTGCCTGATCTTCTAGAGGTCAGCCTCGGAGGCTTGCTTAAGGATATGGGTCGAGTATTGTTTCATGAAGGCGTTAGTGAGCTGATCGAAGTTATCGATTGAGTTTGGTTCGAGGCTCGAAAACCATTCGAGAGCTGTTCCGACCAGGCTCTCAGCAAAGGTCCTGCAATAACCTGCTTCGCATTCTTCTCTTGTGAAATAAGCTTTCACTATAGCTAAGCGGAAGGCTCTCAAATGAGCCTTGGGGTCCGACGTCCCGTCATATTCGGGAATCCTAATTTTTCGGGTATCTCTTATGTAAGAGCTAGCGATTTTATCTGTGAATGGGGTTCCACGGGTTTCCTCAATCAAGCTCTCGATTTCGGGAGCTGAGCTTGTTGCTTTATGCACTTGAGCGTTCAGCTTCTGGAGAGCTGCGTGAGTTTGCTCCATGTATCGGCGAATAGCCTCAGGTCCTTCTAGGGGGAGGACAGTTGGGTCTTCGCGAGGAATCTGATGAGAGGATTCTTGATGGAGTCGAGTGTTGTCGTTATCCCAAGCGTTAGGTGGGCTAAATCGCTCGTTAGCTCTAAAGCCACCTTGAGGGGCGCGACCTGGGGGGTGAGCTGTAGGATCAGCTTCCGTCCTCAGGTTGTCTCGATTAGGGGTCGCGCTCCCATTTTGGTAAGCTGAAGTTGGTGCTCTACCCCTAGGAGAGGGAGACATTCCTTCTCCAGACCTAAAAATAGGTGGCGGAGGCGGCAATCGTGTGCTGTGTTCGTGAACCCTATTGGGTGCAGAGCTGGTCGTCGTTATGTTACTTCCCATAGCGCTAGTTATAGGTGGCTTAAATGCGGGAGCTGTTCCAGCATAGGGTGTCTGGAGAACAGGTCTCTGCCTATCTGGAGAACAGGTCTCTGTCGCTACGTTACTTCCCATAGCGCTGGTTACAGGTGGCTTAAATGCGGGAGCTGTTCCAGCATAGGGTGTCTGGAGAACAGGTCCCTGCCTATCTGGAGAAGAGGTCCCTGTCGCTACGTTACTTCCCATAGCGCTGGTTACAGGTGGCTTAAATGCGGGAGCTGTTCCAGCATAGGGTGTCTGGAGAACAGGTCTCTACCTATCTGGAGAACAGGTCTCTGTCGCTACGTTACTTCCCATAGCGCTGGTTACAGGTGGCTTAAATGAGGGAGCTGTTCCAGCATAGGGTTTCTGGAGAACAGGTCCCTGCCTATCTGGAGAACAGGTCCCTGTCGCTACGTTACTTCCCATAGCGCTAGTTACAGGTGGCTTAAATGCGGGAGCTGTTCCAGCATAGGGGGTCTGGAGAACAGGTCCCTGCCTATCTGGAGCAGTGCTCTTCGAATCTTTTCTGCTGAGCAGTTAGCTGTTGCAACGTGCGCTCATTCTCTTGAGCTCTGTCTACTAACTGCACCATCATTCGACGGATCTCAGATAGCTGAGCCTCCGATTGATTCGGAGCGGGTTGACGCTGAGGGTTCTCAGGGGCTGTTACCCCGGAGCTGTTCCCACTGGAGGACCTTGGGTTAGTTATTCCAGTGGTGGTCTGGTTCGGTTGAGCACTAGCCGGAGGCTGTTGCTCAGATCGGTGATCGGCGTGTCGAGGCTGCGGGACCTGGAGATTGGAGTCTCTTCCGTTTGGTGAGCCGTCGATCTGGATCACGGGGTCGGAGATAGATGAGTTCGTTGCCTAGTTGGATGGATCCATTCTCAAGTTACGGAGTGAAGGATTCAATTATCTCGTCCCCACAGACGGCGCCAAAATGTGAGGAATAAAACTCACTTCTTAATTTAGGTTAGGTTAAGGTTGGGGAGAAGATAATCGTGGGCTGAATCCCTTAAGAACTTAGAGAATGAATTCAAATTGTATTGATGTTTTTCGTAAAGAAATGAATACAAAGATAGTTGAGATTGATACAAAGAAATCACTTGAATGATCTATGAATGACAATGTATGTGAAAAATGTGTGAAAGACGTGACCCCCTTTCTCTTTGTTCCTTCCTCCTTTAAATAGCCTCAGGTCACGTGTAACTTCCCCTGATTAGCCTCCGAGATTCTCTCTGTAAATTGAGGGATTCTCAACAGTCTCCTTTTGACCGGGTCCTGCGCAACCAGCCTGAGCTACTCCTGTTAGCTCCTTGTAAATGAGGTCCGGAGCTCTCCTCCGTGACCTGTTTTGTTGACGTTCCTTCCTTAGCAAAAACAACATCCGGCTTCTTTTAACTCTTTTCTCAAAAGTTTAATTGCCAATGGGCTTACAGTGGCCCATAGTCAACTCTTATCACTCGAGCCCATTAGTCTCAGCTAGCGGGCCATATTTGGGCCCAACAGTCCTACACTCATCTTCTTGTGCCTTATGAAAGAAAAGGCTGTCATCTGCGAAAAGTAGGTGCGAGATCGGAGGACAAGCTCTAGCCACCTTCATCCTAGTTAAATTTTTCTGTCGCTCCGCCTTTTTAATATTTGATATTAATGCCTCTGTGCACATAATGAATAAGTATGGAGACAAGGGGTTCCCTTATCTTAGACCTCTGTGAGGGATAATATGCCCTCGTGGCTGCCCATTTATCAAAACCCGATACTGAACTGACGAGATGCACTCCATCATAAGGTTAATCCAGTGAGAATCAAAACTCATCTTATGTAATAGTGCCCGAATGAACTCTCATTCCACCCTATCACATGCTTTACTCATGTATGTTTTAATTGCCATGAACTTCCCCTGACAAGATTTGTTAGTTCTCAAGCCATGGAACATCTCCTGCGCGATCAGTATATTATTCGATATTAGCCTCCCTGCCACAAAAGTCGATTGAGTTTTCAAAATAAGTCTTGGTAGTCAATTTTTCAGTCTCTGACATAACACCTTTAATATAATCTTATATTCAACATTACAAAGACTTATTGGCCAAAGTTCAGTCATCCGTGTGAGTCTCTCCATCTTCGGTATCATACAAATATGAGTAATATTCAATCTCTCGTCTAGTACCCCTGTTTCCAAAAAATCATTTACCAGTTTAACCAAATCTTCTTTTATAATATGCCAGGAATGGTGGAAAAAAAAGAGTCATCATTCCGTCGGGTCCTTGAGCCTTCTCCGGATGCATCATAAACAGTGTATGCCATACTTCTTCTTCTGTTGCTGATCGTATCAACCGTTGATTCATCTGAGAAGTGATAGACGAAGGAACCTCATCCATAAAATTCTCAAAGTCCAAAACAGAAGTAGTCGTAAATAGGTTCTCAAAATAATCCACTGCTACCTTTTCCACCCCCATTTTCCTCTGTTATCCAATTTCCATCATGGAACCCCACTATACGGTTACGTACACGTCTTTGCTTTGTTAGTGCATGATAGAAATTAATTTATTTAATAATCAAAATGATACTTTTTTAATATTAGTATTTCTCCGCATGGCGCATGAAACTCATAATAAAGTAGTTATTTAGATTGAAAATTTGGTTGAAATATTTTGTTCACATAAACTATTTCTTTGAATCATGTGTTTGGTTACTTAACTTTTCATCGATTGAAACTAATATAAAAAATTTTCAGTAAAATAAATTAAACTAAACTTTTAACCATATACAGAAAAACTAGTTATTTTACATTTCTTTATTTTTATAATTGATGCAAAATTAATGTTAATTAACTAATATATAAAAATCTCACTATGGTTATGGTAATATAACTAATGATGTGATGTACGGTTATGGTAATTTAATTAATGAAATTGGTAGACTAGTGAAAAATGGAATGACAATTAAGGTATGAATTTGTTGAAAGAATGTTAATTAATGAAATTGGTAGACTATTGAATTTTATTTCACTTTTGATGATATAGATAGATATTTCCAACATATTAAGAAAAACTCGAATTATTGAATTTTATTACCTACACACCCACTAGAGTAAATACTAAACGGATCATTAAGCTTAACAACCCCAAAATAAAAGTGCTAGCCCACTGTACGAGCAATGATTGGGTTAGCCTAGATTGGTACAAGCCCGACACACATAAAATGACCCAACGAACTCCCTCCAAGCATGTAGTATATTATACATTTAATTTAATGACTCCACCACTATACTCATATGTTGAATCTTAGTAAAATATACTAAAATCAGGATCAAAATGTATATTAAAAACCTAGTATAAGAATTAAAAAATCAGAAATTAACCATAAAATGACATTAGATGTCAAACATAGAAAAGTATTATGGGCTCTGATTGGTAATCACAGAATGGCGGAATCGCGTTATAAACGCGATTACGCAAGTATTTTATCAATCATGAATCATGAAAATGTTGCGGAATGGAAAAAAAATGCCAAAACGCAAACTTGTGTTTTTGTGGACAAAAATATGAAAAAAAATTCATTAAGTGTAAACGTGAGTTTTAGTTGATTATTGACAAAATCAAAAATTTCATACCATTTTAAATTTTTAATAATTAGTAACAAAAATTGTAATGATTAATAGTTATGTTGTAAATACAATATACTATAATTATTTTATAATATTACAAAATGTCAAACTATTAATAAAACATATTGATAATAATCTAACTATTTGTAATACAAAGTAAAGTATTTTAAATAAATTTTAGTTATTTTCAAATTTTATATAATTATTTTAATTATTGATATTTCTTTTTCATTTAATAAAAATATTTAATCATTCTAGTATGTATTCCGTCATTCCGCAAATTTTAAAATTTTCCCTTTTTTCTACAAATTAACTATTTTTTTCATGATTCCGCGATTAATCGATGTTTACCAATCGGATCCATAGTTTATGTACATTAGGGGTGTGACTAGATATCTACTATAGATTATAGAGTAAAATTATGGGATAAAAAATTATGGTTACTATAGTTCCCACTATTTTTATCAAACATGTGGATAAATGGAAAACAAACGTACATTCATTATCACTAGGAATAATAATCATTGATGTTTTGTTTTATTTTTCTTTACCTTTAACTTCTCTACCATCTAACCATCACTCAAAGTTCTGTACTTTTAGGCAATCTTGGTAAGACAGTAGCATCAAGTTCGTGTCGATTCATCATTGACGACATGATTACAACTGTTATCACTACTCTGTCCAATCATGTTTGTTGGATCTTTTTCTGTCTAGATTCAATGAATCTCGCTGGTCAGTAAATTTGGAGCTTTTGTGGTGGCACACTTCAAAAGTGAGAAAGTAAAAGAAGATTGTCTACTCTCTTTTCAAAACGTCACAAACATATCATATTCCTCGATTATTTCAATATTTATGAATAAGTTAGTTTATTTAAACCAAAATCTAAATAGGCAGAATTTTTTTTTAAAAAAACATAAAATACCAGGTACCTAACTAATCTAGTGCCTGCCTTCAATTATGGTACTACTTAAAGTTTTTTTTTGTAGTACGTGAGTAGATTTGCCCACTAGAGAAAATAAATCACATGATCGATGAACACTCACCTATCAACTTGTTTTCAAACTCCTCTTTTTTCCGATACAAATAAGTTTTCATCACTTATTTTCGATCCAGAAAGAGGCATAATAAAGCCATAAATTAATCACCAAAAAATATTTATGTTGCGAATGATTTTTAACGTGGGGACCCAAAAACGTGGGTCGGAGAGAGCTAGCCAAATCTCTTTGGTAACGTGTCTTTATTGACTCTCGCATCTATCTATCATTTTGTCATCGTTCATTAACTTTTTTTGTTTGTTTGGAATCATCGTTGTCCATATCGATTTACTAAAAAATAAACTTTACATTCGCGATTGAAAATTGAAGTTCAAGGATAAGGACACCGACGAAAATAAAAGGCTTTACACAACCATAAACGCAAAAAGTGTTTACACTTTACAGCCAAAGATTGGATTTGCTGTAACTCTGTCTAATCTCAAGTATCGAACAACTGCACGCAGATCAAAATTCATAATTCTCAACCCACGACCGCTAATTGATTGCTCGCCCAAACTATATTTATATGATTTAAACGCTATTGAAGTGCGCATAAAAAGTGTCAATAGTAAAATGAGATATCAAAACTCAAAACAAAAATTGGTAGGTTGAACAATTATTGCTACCAATTTTTGGGGATTAAACGGATAAGATCGTGAGATTTGACCATAGTTCAGCATGTTTAGGAGTATCCAATGCGATATGATAGCTTTAATGAGCTGGAAGTCTAATTTTTTTTTTTTCTGATAACTACTAACATACTCATATATGGTTAGTGGTTTCGAATCAAGTGCATCTATTTATAACTTATGACTTTATAGTCAGATAACGTGGTGGATTCTAACTAGTATGTCAATATATAAGACATAAAGTTATAACAGTGGACTCACTTATCAATTCTGACAGGCGGACATGGAATATGCCGGTAATACGTGCTCTAGTAGATCCTCAAGATGTGAAAATCATAAAGAGTATTCCACTTAGTCGGGTACAAATGGAAGATAGAGTGGGATGGCATTTTACTAAGAACGGAAAATACACGGTTAAGTCGGGTTATGAAGTAGAAAGAGTGTACCCAGATAGAGGAAGGCCAGCTGAGACTCAGGGGCCCACAGTGGATGCTTTAAAAGCTTTCTGCTGGAAGATAAAATGTCCTCCCAAGATTAAACATTTCCTATGGCAATTGATATCAGGGTGTATAGCGGTTAAGAAAAATTTACAGGCGAGAGGGATTAATGGTGATATAAGTTGTGATCGATGCGGGGCTGCAGAGGAATCGGTTAATCATACTTTCTTTGAATGTCCACCGGCACGCCAAGTCTGGGCACTGTCAAAGATACCTTTGAACTCAGCGACCTTTCCTACAGGGTCCTTGTTTACGAACATGGATCACTTATTTTGGCGGGTGGTTCCTAAGATGGAGGATCATCAATTTGCGTGGATTTTATGGTACATTTGGAAAGGGCGAAATAGCAAAGCTTTTAGTAATTTGGATGTCGATCCGAGAGATACACTTACCTTAGCGGAGACGGAATCGACGATGTGGAAGGAGGCGCAAATAAAAGTGAGTAAGAATGAAACACAGTCAGGGGGAGGCACGACCATACCGTCGATACCTGGACGCTGGTGTTTTATTGATGGGTCATGGAAAGATAAGGACTTTTTCGATGGACATGGTTGGTACAGTACACTTGAAGGTTTTATGGGTTTAATGGGAGCTAGAAATGTTAGATCTAGCCTTTCACCTTTTCATTCGGAGGTGGAAGCGTTGATATGGGCAATGGAGAGTATGAGGAATTTGCGTCAATACCAAGTTACGTTTGCAACGGATTGTGCTCAGTTGGTGAAGATGGTTTCGGAACCTGATGAATGGCCAGCTTTTGCAAATTATTTGGAAGATATCAAGACGCTAAGAGGGAGTTTTCACAGCTCAGCAATCATCTATGTACCACGGACAATGAACTCTCGGGCAGACAGTCTGGCGCGTAGTGCGAGAAGACAATCGTCCTTCGTTGTTCACATGGATACAGAGCTACCGGTTTGGTTTGCAGAGTCAATATGAGTCTGTTCTATTGATGTCAAAAAAAAAAAAAAGTTATAACAGGTTATAGTAGTATTATTTAAAACAGTATTGTTGTTTGGGTTCTTTAATGTATGGTTGGTCGTTGGATAAAAATTACATTTTTAAAACGAAAATCTAACTAGTAAAGGTAATGTGTTTATAACTAAACATTAAGTTTTTTTTTTCTTGTAATACAACTAATTTGTATAGAGAGTCATTTGTATAACAACTCCATAAGATCATTCTATTGTAATGAGATGGACCATTTGATATCATGATTTACATTTTGTTGCCAATAAGAGGGCATTCAATAGGTTTACCGAAGAAAAGTAGCATTCAATATTATAGTTCATCCGTACGAAAATACGAATCATTCGTTGGCCTTGGCCTTTTTATATTTAATCTTCAAATATTTCATAACTGAAACTAAGTAGCATAAAAAAAAACTAAATAGCCTGGCTGTTTTTTTCTCTTGAACCACAAGTAGCCTAATTAAATATTTGATTTTTAGTTAAGTTTTAAAATTTTATCAAAAAAAAATATATTTGAAAGACTAGCTATTAAGGATAATTCTATTTTTATTTGTCAAACGATTATTGCATTACTTAAACTTGAGGTGGTCTCGAAAATCAGACCGGAATAATCAATCAATGAAGTACATATTCCTGTGAAAGGATCTGACTATCTTAACTAATGAATCAGATGATACATTTTCAGAACGAGGAATAAAAACAAGCAAGAACTCCGTGAATCTACTTTTCAGCTTCGTCATCTCCTCTAACTCAGTGGAAAAATTAAACCATGCTACGGGGTCTTGAATCATCGAGACTAGATCCTTACAACCGGTATCAAAAACCTGACACGTCGATAGCTGTAGTGTGCACTCCACTTCCCATAAGAGGGCCTCAAGTTCCGAGTGAAGTGGTGAGATTCTTCGTGGTTGGTTTCTGGCTCCCATCAGTTGTGTTACTCCTCGTGAGTTTGTTCATGTCCATCCATAGTCACTAAATAGTGAGTCATGGATCCATGATCCATCTACCATGCATCTCTCAGAGGCTTGTGCTTGTTCTGGGTGTTGTGTTTCTGCTGGTTCTTCCTCTCTACGGTTGGCTTCAAATGTACCATATAATCCACGGGTATAGAACTCTATCAAGGTCAGGATTTTCGATATCGTTATTTTGCCATAATAGATAGTCCATATTTGTGTGGCTTGCGTTGGGGAACACTAATGTCAAAGTTGGGGTTGCTGCAAGTTCCTAAGTCTGTTGAGTTGGGGGCATTAAAAATGGCATGATTTATAGTTTCATCCTTTGTGGCACATTTAGGAAAATGGTTATTGAATCGCATACGACGATGTGTCAAGTTGCTTATCACCTCTAATTTTCTAGATATCAATTGTATGATGTTTGATTTTTGGCGGAGTTTGTATCTTCTAAGAAAAGGTTTGGAATTTTGTGATACTAGGTTCTATCTGTGTCTGTAGCATATCCTTGTTAAGTAGATTCATGGCTACCCAGTAGCCTGAATTAGAAGTGTACTTTCCATTCTTTACATAGCTTCAGCAATATTCATCTCGATGATTGATATCACTCAAATTACTCTAAGAAGTGATTTTACTCCCTAAAATAAGAGGATCAGTTATAGTACTTAGAGTCGAATCCACAGAGAGCGTGGACACACAATAGACTTTAGAAATCAAGATTAAGCTAGGCAATCAATATTATAGCAGTAGATAAAACATAGTTGAACAAGGCAGTTGTTCGGTTGATTGATTGAAGTTTGTAAACAATAAGCTAAAAGCGCTAGACTTAGGAATTTATCAATCAAAAGATTCAAAACTACAATTCAAGGATGCTAAGGGATTTATAGATAAAATTCTAGAACTCGATTTCAATAAGTAAGTAATCCAGCTGTCACATGTAATTACTAATCAGATGTTTAAGTCCAGTCTCAGCTGTCGCTTGTTGACTTGGATCGAGCATCGATCGATGCCATGGCCAAAGCGTCGATCGATGCTTCTTCAAACAAGCATTAATGACCTAATCGATTATGTTCAACTATATTCCTAGACCAAATGTTGTATGCGCCTAGGTGTCTAATCCACTCAGGGTTTGGGTTCCGTTAATTGATTGCATTTTTGTGTCTCTTAATTGTCCTATGATTCTACGAACAAACAAGCAGTCACACTGTCGTGCTATTCTAACTATTTCATATCCTAGTATTACAATCTACACAGGTGTAGAAATCAGTAACATCCCAAAAAATCCTAACAGATTATCAATATGACATTAAGCTCATGGAATCCCTAAATCTAACAAGATGAATTACTCAGATATGCAAGCAGTAATACAAATTATGGTATGAATAATATAAGAAAGAAATCATAAAACCAATGGAGTTCCAATAATCTATGAATGAGAATTTATCTTCTCTCCAACCCTAAAACAAGAATAATGAAGTAAAGAAAGCATAGCCGTCAACAATGACTTAGAAATAACACAAACAGGGTTTAAGATCATCCAAGGGCATTCTGGTAATTTGAGGTTGTTTATGGGCTTCAGTCGGTCATAAAATATGTTCGGCTCGCATCCTAAGATCACCATCAATCGATAACAAGGTAGTTTCGTCGATCGATTCTCTTTCATCTCCTCGATAGCTTCATCTCGCGTGGTAGACAGACTACTCGTTAGTAAAACGAGCACAACTTCTGATCTAACCGTTGGATTGAACTAAAACCAGTTGCATTGGAAATCTAACTCAAAGATATATCATGTGTAAAACGATGGGCTCAATCGCACCGTGGGAAGGTCTCCATCCAAAGCTCCAAAAGGCACCAAAATCACCACTTTCGTCCAAAACGTCTCTGGACCTGTAAACACTCTTACTATACTCTATATCATAGTGAATATATCCTAAAAAAACTTATATACCATGGCTAATAATGGGTAAAATCCATGGTATATCAATGATATCCCTGACTTATGACCAAAGGATGGATCAATGGGTTATCCTCCAGATTGACATAGTTTTCTAGCACATCAGAGTTCCATATTTTTGGGTTCCCTATTATTAGCCCCAAGACCGGCATCACTGGGTGAACCACTGATGCAATATGCTTTGCCAGTATTTCTGAGATCGTTGGTAGATATCTTCCCAAACTCTAATCTCATTTCCGGAGTGTACCTTTTGTCTGATTCTTAGCAGTATTAATGGTTTCACTACCATTATACTCGTTCACGCATATGAGGTTTTATCTATCTTGTTCAGTCGCAAGGGCGAGCTGCATCTGAAATATTTTCCCCTTAGAAATCTCGCTACCAAAGAATCTGGAAACTGCACTAAGCACCATAATTATTTTCCTAGTAAGGCATTTTTGACTGCATGGATCATCATGAATCATATCTCTCCCTCTTCTCTTGATCAACGAAAATTTTCCCATTTTACCCAGTGTATGTCTCTTTTAGAGGGGTTTAAACTCCATTTTACCCAGTGTATGCCTCTTTTAGGGGGGGGGGGGTTTGAACTCCATTAAAACTAGAGTGCGTTACACTTTAGGACACTTTTGTGTCTTTTTTGACACTCTAAGTCACAATCCGCTAGAGGCACACTTTTATAGAGGTTAAGTAAAGTTTTGCACAATAATACCCTTTATCCAAAGAAAACAGAGAGGAAATTATGTATTTTATTCATTTTCTGAGGAAAATTTTATTTTTCTTTCTCAAACCAAAGTCTCACGTTTTCTACCTCCATTGGATATCCACCATCACATCTTCATGTCCAGTATCCACATTCACCAGCTTTCTATCCACATCCACCACCACCTTTTCATATTGAATAACCACATCCACCAATTTTATGATTAACCAAAAGATAAGAACCATTCATGCAATTTTTCACAAGTGAGCTGGAGAGGATTCAACGACTTTCAATCACAATTCTTCATGCAAGCAGAATCACATCCATAAAATAACAAAAAATTGAAAAGAGATTGAAAATAAAAAAAACAGAGAAGATTCAAAGAAGACGTGTTGGAAACCACCACCAATCTCTCTTTCTCCACTACCACCACCATCTTCCAGTCCACCATCAATCACCGTCCACTCTCACCACTACCTCTGACCACCGCATCGGAAACCACCACCAATCTATTTTCCTCCACCATTTCTCCACCACCACCTTCAGATCCTCGCCGCCCTCTCTCACCACTATCCTGACCACCGCGTCGTACACCACCACGAATCTCTTTTCCTCCACCATCTCCCCATCACCAACAACTTCTTCCCGTCCACCATCAGATCTGCGCCGCCCTCTCTCACCACTATCCCGACATGGAACCACCACCAATCTATCTTCCTCCATCATCTCTTCACTTCAGGTCCTCGCCTTCATCTCTTCTTCTTCGTGAAAAGTAGATCTGAGAAATATGGAATAAATATCTAACTAATGAATTTCATCTATAAATTTGTTTATTTTATTTTATTAAACTCTACTTTTTACTAAAGCTAATCGATAGAAAAAATGAGGGTGTATAGTCAGAGTTATAAGGAGGGTATGTTGGACAATACACAACAATAAAGTGTGCCTCCAGCTACAAGTGTCTCTTTGTGTAAATTAAAAGTGATAATATGTCTTATTGTGTAAAAAACTCTTAAAACTATGCAATGGCACTAGTTAAGTTCTCACGTGTCTCAAACATTAGTAGTGGAGTTGAAATTCCGTAGGTAGGTAGGGCCAGTAATATAGACTTTATCAATACTTCTTTTCCTCCCTTCGTAAACCATCTACCAGTCCACCTATTAACCCAATTATGCATTCGTTCTTTCAAAAACGTGAACAATTTCCTTTTTGAACCACTGAAGTCCTCTAGGATACCAAGATAAGATCCCATTCCCCCTCGTTTGTAATTCCCGTAGAGCTTTTTACCGCCTCTTTCACATGTACATGTATCTTCTTACCAAAGAATAAGGATCCAGAAGCTTCCCATAAATCTTATGTGCTTTCATGACTTCATCACATTCACGGGGTTCCGCTATACAGAAGAACATGCTATCTTTAGAAAAGAGAAGGTGTGATACTGGAGACTAGCGCGACGCGCATCCCCATTGTTTACCTTGATTCTTTGCATGATTAAGAAGACTAATGAATGTTTCTGTGCATAGGATAAAGATGAAAGGAGACAAAGGATCTCTTTGACGTAATCACCTCATGGAGGCTATATTCCTATAGGTTCACCATTTAACATGACATGTTACTTAACTGATGTTACACATCGCATTATCCATTCAATCCATAAGTCTGAGAATCTCATTTTCTTCATGAATGCACTTATAAAACCCATTCTAACCAATCATAAGCTTTACTCATGTCAGTCTTTATCGCCATCCTCTTATTTCTTCCTTCGAGGTCTGTATGAAGAACATGGAAAATCTCATGTGCTATTAGTACATTGTCAGATATTTTTCTTTCAGCAACAAAGGCTGACTGGATTTCATATATTTTTTTTTAATCTTTGGCATAAGACATTCAATATTATCTTATATCTGTCATTGCAAAGGCTAATGGGTCGAAACTAAAACATTTTGTTTATTTTTTCTCTCTTAGGGATCAGACATATATTGGCATCATTGAGACCATTGGCCATTATTCCATCGAAAAGAAATTCATATTCCATACGGGGTTAAGTCATCTTTCACGATATCCCAAATTTTTTTGATAGAATAAGGTTGTGAGGCCATTGGTTCTAGGGGTCTTTCCTGTGTACATTGCAAATATGATCAGCTTACTTCCGACTTTGAAACAGGGGACGTAAGATCCACAACGAGCCTGGGACTCCTCAACGAGCTCCAGGTTGGAAGTTGCAAACATGTAACTAAAGTAGTTAGTAGCAATGGCTACTAGTGTTTCTTCATCTTCCACTAGATTTCCAGTGGAATCCAGAAGACTTGTAATTTTATTTTTGGCTCTTCTTTGTCTGATAATGGCATGGAAGAATTTGGTATTTAGATCCCCTTCTCTGAGCCAGAACACTCTACTTTTCTGCTTTCAAACCGTTCTTCAGACTTAAGAGCCTCTGTAAGTTCTTAGCGATGCGCCTATATCTTCTGTTGTGGCATCATCATCTGAACAGAGATTATCTCACCTTAGACTTTAGATCTTTAACTAGTTTTACAACATTTAAAATATTTTCTCTTTTCCATTGTCTTATTGCTTTCTTGCAGCTGCATCTATGATCCATTATATTTGCATTAGAAGAGAGGTCAGAGGAATTCCAGCCATCTACAACGACTTGTCGTAGTTCTTCACTATCCAAAAATTTCTTATCAATTTAAAAGTTTTATTTTTCCATGTTTTCTTGGTTAATATATCTGCAAGTAGTGGGTGATGGTATGAATCCCACATGCTTAGGTATTGTACTTTTGAATGTGGAAATTTATCATGCCTATCCTCATTTCTAAAAGCACGATCCAATGAACGTAACCGTTGGGTCGCTTTCCGGCCCATGACAGTTGGTTTCCATTATATGGGAACTCTAACATACCACAATTTGAAATCATTTGGTTGAATGAAAGAAATGAGGAGTCATATCGTTGTTTCCCTCATTATTTTTCATGGTGTCCTCTTATTTCGTTAAAATCACATATCATAAACCAATGACCATCTCTAGTTGTGGAAAATGCATAAGACATTCGCTCACTTGATCTCTATTTTATAAAATAGGATCTCCATAAACGAATGTCATATAGACTTTTATTTCATTAATGCTTGCTTTTACATCAATCATTCGAAAACAAAATATCAACTTGAAATTCATCCATAAAAAACAAAGGTTAACCACCACGTTGGCCAAGTGGCACAACGGTAAACAACTTATTAAAGCTTAAGTTAGTCTGAATGTCCTGCAACAGCAGCTTCCTACTCTTCTTCTCATAAAGGACAAGAGTCCTGGGTGATGCTTCTGACACATCTCTGTGAGGCGTCAAACTGTGACACATCTCCAACTGAGTGTCTGCATTGATGAAGGTGGAACTGATGTTTGGCATCCATCAGACATTTCTTCTGAGTAGTTGAGACGTTTTTTAGTTTCCTTGTAGCCGTAATCTGCTGAGCAATCTTGCTTTTCCTGTGCCATTGGCTTGTATTGATGAAGTTATTGCTCGGATCCTCAAAGATGCTATATGAACACTCTCCACTGAAGCTTTGCATGTGTCAGCCTGAAAGAGAGATCTTGCTACACTTCTAGTTAAAGCTTTCTTCCCCGAGTCATATTTATATCCATCGGTGTTTATTTCGATCTTATGGATCGTGTCTGGCTGAATCATTTAATCTAGATCATTAAATGTTTCAATTTGTTTGTTATTTTGATCGTTCATTTGCATGATGTCCCCTTCCAATAAATCATCTTCGTCGATTACCATAAGTTCATCACCAGCACGCTCCTCCTGCATTTCTTCTTCTTCTACTGGATCATCATCGTATAACGCCCCTGTCTTAAGAGTGTCATATGGTGGAATAAGATCAACAGCTGTGATCATTTGTTGGTCAGATTCCATAGGAGAATTGACTTGCTTTTCCTTCACTGCTGGCCTGGACGTGAAATTGTTTTCCATGATCTGAGGTCTTGCTCTCACTGTGGTATTGGTATCAGATGGCTGAGAAATCAGTTGTATTGATGATATGGTATTTCGCTTTGAAGCCATAGGGGTTACACTCGAGAATTTTCCAGTACCAGAACCCAAAGCTTTGTTACTGTTAGTACCAATCTTGAGCAGCCAACTTGTTTTTTCTTTCTAAGCATTCACTGCTAAGCCATGTTGTCTTTCATTAGATTCTTTACAGACATAAGATTATGGGTTGTAGTGATTGCCCCTGGAGTTGAGAGACCTATGATCATGGGATGAGTGAGATGATCTGTGAACACGACCTTGATTGCTTGAACGATCATTATATGACCTAGAAGAGTTCCCTCCCATATGCACTTAGAGTTGTTCTAGAATTTTCCATTTGATTTTTTTCCGAATAGCCTTTCTTGGGACTGGTGTTAGCAACTTTTGACTCGATCAAACAAAGTATCTCTACCATGAGTCACAGGACCAGATTTTCTTAAGGAAATCTGCAGCGTCATGGGTCATGAGACCACAAAAAAAAATCGATGCTTAAACAACATATCATAGTGAAGCTTGATCATTACTTCATTTCCGTCTCTGGTTTGTAACGTCCTTGTGAACTTAAGAGGCTTATTAAAGCCCACTGAGAATTTAATTTTTCCTTATGGTGCATCAATTACTTTCACCTTTCCAAGCTTATCGCCTATCAAGCTTATCGCCTATGGCATGAATGTTCTTTTCCGTACAGAGGTGAAGCTGAATGCCTTGTAAATGAACCCAAAATGCAATCATTGAGGGGATAATCATCATCAGTCACCGGCTATCAACGGACAAGGACAAATATACAATAGTTATGATGAAATGAACAAATACTTAAAACAATGCTAAGGTCTTCTTCTTAGTCGAAATTGAAGAGAAATCTGCCATTCCCTAGATCACATGATGTGATCTTCTTAGACATGCCCCATTGTTTGGCATTGCAACAATAAGGCGAGCCACATTCTATTTATTTAGATTAAGAGTTTTGGCTATAAGAGACCAGCTATATTTTCTTATAAGATTTCTATATGCCTGATCAGGTAACTGGAGAGGATCATCCTCCTCCTCATGCTCCTCAATGAGACAGTTTTTTCCTTTGTAGGATGCCATAAAAACAATAACAACTGGAATAGAACAAACCTCATGAGAGTCTGGGAATTGAGGAACAGAGTGATCTGTAAAGTCAAGACTAGAACAGCCGTAGAGTAATCAATTCAAGAACCAGAGTGATCGAGCTGAGATCCTGAGTGAATTTTTTTGTGATGTTCATATCATTTTCGTGAGGGTGAAGAAATCGACAAGGATCGATCTTTAATTGATTAAAGAAGCACCACTAGCTGATAGAGGACCGAGCTAATATCCCGTATGATCTATCGCTGAAGTGGGTATAGATCTAGAGGTAGAGAGTCGTCAGTAAAGAGGGAACCTCTGAATCGACATTCATATCGCCACTAGAGTAAGATTTTTCTCTCGATAAATTGTGAGTTCCTCTCTTATAGGACAGTTCTATTCCTAGTTGATAATATATATATATATATATATATATATATATAGAGAGAGAGAGAGAGAGAGAGAGAGAGAGAGAGAGATCTCCTAAACATAACATGACCAACATTACAAAATTGCAAAATTGTTAAAAATAGATTAGCTTATTAAACATTAAATAGTAGTTAATACAAACAAACATTAAATCACAATTAGAACAATACAATAATAACATGTAAAAAATAATAAACAGTAACATTTTACAAATTAGTTTTTGGTTACCTTTGAGTGATTGGTGTTATTCAATAATGAATTTAAAGTTAATTCTACATATTGTATATCCATTAGTATTCAATGATTGATTGTAATTTCTATATTAAAATACATTTTAAGTATCTCAATTAAGTGATTTTAAAATTTAATGTTATTGGTTATTAGATTTATAATTTCTTCACTAAAAGAATTTAAAACTCGTTGTTATTCAATCAAAGATTATACAACAACTAAAATCTAGTACTATTCATGTTTGATAGATTTGAAAGTTGTTAGAATAGATTTAAATCTAGTTTCATGTGTAAATTGTACTAATCAAAAATCTAGTCTTTTGCCCCAAGATTTTAGAATCATATCTTATTAATAAGAAAACCAACGAGTACTATTTTAGGTTTATAGCTGTCATCACTTTTACAGTAAAAGTCATTGTTACCAAACCCATCTTTTCTTTAACCAAGCAATTCTTTTGTTTTACCAAATTATCAAATTTAACATTGTACAATAGTATATACAATAGTGGGTATCGAAACACAAATCTAATTTGACCCAGAAAAAAATTAATCTAAAGGCCATACAAAAATATTATAAAAACTTTAAAAATAAATGGTGGACGGGTCTATTGTATCTGAAATTTTAAGTGATTTGATTTTTAATAAATTTTGTAGATGGTTGTAGGAGAATTAAAAAATTTGGTGTGATTTTATTAAAATACTCTAGAATCTTATCTAAAATTATAGGGTTTGGATTTTTATTTATATAATTGAGAAACTCCTCACAAGCACTCTGAAAACACTTAAACCACTCTAAAATCTCTTAACTTAAATTTTGTTCAATAACAGTATATTTCAGAATGTTTTATAAAATTACAAGTTCAATAATATTAAATTTTGAAGTGTTTTTTAAATTCTTGTTTGAGTAACAGTGATTTTATCATTTTAATATAAACCACTTCAAATTGCTAGTTGAATACACCCCTTAATCATCCGTTATTGAGTTAGTGTTGAAATCAAATGACCTATGTTGAATTTATAAATAAAATGATGCAGATTAAGAAATTAGATTCTAAATGAATAGTGAATCAATTTGAAATGACCAAAAACAATTAAAATCTTATAGGTTTTAAATCTAATGGAGTTGACATCAATTTATACAACCAATAACACCCCCAATAAGTACAGTTATAAATTAAGGAGTATATATGATTGGTATAAGTTACACAAAACAAATTATATTTCTTTTCTTTATATAGTGGCATTACAAAATAAAAAGTTGTCTGGAACATACAACCAATGATGAATTATTTAGAAAATTTAACTATTTAAAACATCTACAAAAGACACTGTATAACTTCAAATATGAAGTTTTTGACTTTCCAAAAAGAGAATTCTAAAACTTCAAATTTGAAGTTTTGAGTAGTGAAACTTCAAATATAGAGTGTCACTATTCAAAACTTCAAATTTGAATTTTCATATTTTATTTGCATTTCGGTCTTTACAATTACAAATCATACTTATAATTTTTAACTATTTTATTGCTTATCTTTTTGGGAAATTTGCCAAAAGAGCACCAAAAAACACAACTATTGTCCCCTTAGAATAAAATCAAATTTTGGCACTTTTGGACATTCACTACCATTTTTGTATATAAAAATTCATAGAAATAAATTTACAAGGTAAAAAATTGAGGAAAATATACAATATGAAATAGAGTATCATGTGAATATATGAAAATTATTTTTTTTTTCGAAAAATGTTTGGAATAGTAATTTCAAAAATTGGATGAATAGGGTAGTAAATCAGATCTACCATCTACGGTTGTTTAGAGTGTACAATCTACTAACAACTAATCGATCTAAAGGGTTTAGAATGCGTAATACACCAAAAACATATACATCTACTATTGAAGAATATGATAACTGTCATTCCTTCTTTGTTCTGGAGTTTTACTAGAACATAACATATACTAAAGATCGACGCGTCTACCTTGGCAGAACATATCTTCTTAATTATACTGTTTTATCTGAGCCTGTGGGATTACGTATCTACTGGTTAAACTAATGGGAAATTGGTAGAATGTATCTTCTACCAACGGTTTTTTGAGCCACCATCCGAAAATCTAACAAAATCTAAAAGTAAATATTCTCTAAATATTTTTATTTCCTTTTTTAATATATTTTGCCTTAAACATGGGTCTTCTTCTTCTTCTCACCGTGACAAAACCTTTTCTGTTCTTCTAGTTCTTCCACTTCTAAGCTAATCTATCTAACAATGAAGATGCACATGTATCATTTTGTTTTGTTTTTTTTTGTGCTTTCATATTTAGTCAAACCAAAACAATACATGTATGATAGACTTGTTGGTGACTAGCTTGTAAACGTTACCAATGTTGATTAAGGTTAACAAGCAAATTCGCTGCAATCTAACATCAATTACAAGAGGTTTGAGAAGACCCATACAAACATTGACCCATTACAACTATTAAATTAAACTCAGCCCAACGTAATAGATGTGATCAAATTCTGAACAGAACACGTAGTATCTTATCCTACACATGTCCACATTAGGCTTCCAATGCGTTGAGCACTGAGTAATGGATTGCTGGTAACCGGAAAGATCAGCCGCCGGTATGGACGAACATCAATCAAGACGATTCATAGTCTCCCAGCTCCATCTTCAGCATCAACAAACCCACTTGCAAGCTTCATCCTCCTGTTTAACCATTAAAACTACCATATTCCATCAACCCAATTGCTGGACATAATAAGCACATCAGAACTTTAGAGGATTTAGTAACAGATCCTTTGTTGAAACGTTTTCATATAGAGAAAACTTCAACTCTGCTTGAATCTGCACAAAATCCCTATAGAAATGAAAAACTCAATTCAACCATCCTTTAAAGATACTTTGCCTAATTCAAAAGAAGCAAAGATTGACTCTTGTCAGAAAGGAAGATCGAGAGTTTGTGGAGAGAAGAACCCATAGTTTCAGAGGGGATACAAGATAAAACAGAGGAGGAGAAGATATAACACTTAATTTACTTAACCCCAATCAAAGAAGAAAACTTGATGCTCTGAACCTATTTGATTGAGATTGATATAAAAACAAAACTCGCCAAAACAAAAGGGAAAATCCGACTGGCGGAACAAAAGACGATCTTATAAATCCAAAATATATTACAGCAAAACAATCAAAAACCCTCTGAAAGATCAAAGTTTGTTAAAAGAGCTAGAGTTCGAGAGAAGATTCTCTCTCCAGAGTAAAGAGAGAGAAATTAACATTTTACTACTTTTCCTTATAATAAAATTTTAACTGTATTTTTAAAAGTTAATTAAGAAGGACTAAACTGGATTTTCATTAATATTTATATTATAGGGACAATGATTTTGGTTTTAATTCTAAGAGGACAATAATATGATTTTTTGTCCATTTTTGGCAATTTTCCCTATCTTTTTTAATTCTTACAAAGTTTTATCTCATAAATATTTCAATTTTTTTTATAAATTTAAATTTTACATATTGTTTTTTTTAAACGTCAAGATAAGATTTAAAATATTTTAAAGCTAGAACTATACAATAACAATATTACAAGACCTAGTGTGATATTTTGTTTGTAGTTTAATATTTAATTATATGTTTCGGTTTATACTTTTATATTTTAGTGTATCATTTTATCAGTTAATATTGCTGTAATATTTATATATATATATATATATATATATATATATATATATATATATATATATATATATATATATATATATAGAAGTTCTATGAGTTCGAATTAGTTATGATAAATATAAAAACCATAGTATAAAATACAAATAGTTTTGAAGTCAAGTTTGAAAATTTGCTTTTGAATATAACAAATTTAAACTTCAAATATAGAGTTTTGTAAACTTTAAAATAAAAAATCTTTTTTTTAAGATGCTCTTATATCAAAAAAAAGTCTATCGTTTGTGCTATTTTAAAGGCGAAAAAATAGTGGAAACGTTTTCATAAACGGACCATAGCCTATGGCCCATAAGTTTGGTAATTAACGGGAAAAGAACAAAACGTGTTCAATCATTATGTGCAATGCCAAATAAAATTTCTAGAAAACATGCATAATTCACCATATGACGTATGTATATATTGATAAAAAATAATCTCCATCCGTTTTTAAATAGAAAATATTTTAGGATTGTATATATAGATTAAATAAATATGTAATTTATGATATTATATTATTCAATCATTAATAATATTCATTAGATTCACTAATAACATTTATTGGGCTTACTAGAAATTTTTATTGGGCTAATAAAAATTAGATGATCCATTGGATTTATAGATATTATAATAAAATACATGTTTAAATTAAATTTATATAATTTAATATTATAATAGTATAAGTTAATATTTATATATTTTTGATGTTAACTTTAAAATTATATAGTTTATTTTTAAAAATAACAAAATCATCATTTTCTTACATAATTAATCTATACTATATAATAATTAATCATCATTTTCGATATACACATCTTATATAATAATATATACCAATTTAAAAGTAAAAAAGATGTTTATATAAAAATAAATGAAAACAAATATCCGCGCGGTTGCGCGGGTTGAGATCTAGTCAGGTATTAAAGAAACAGAAGAAGTATAACTGAAGAAATTTAAATTAAATTTTATATTTAAGAAAAATCTCACATCCTCATCATGAGCATTCTAATCCAAGTCCATTCAAGGTAAAAAAGTCAACATAATTGACTACATGGGAAGGAAGGTAATACTTTATGACCACACTTCTCCTTATATGGGAACCGGACCTCACTCTGACACAACAAACCACACACTCTCTATCTCTCTCTTTTCTTTTATTTCTCTCTGTAGCTTTCCAGAAATTCTGTCTTACACTGCATGTGTTTATGATGGTAGTTGAAGGAGAAAGAAGTATGGAGGAAGGTCTTCTCAAGCTGCAGAACCAAAACGACGCTTCAGACTGTCGTATTACTTCCTGTGTTATACTCAGCACTTTCGTCGCCATCTGTGGTTCCTTCTCTTTTGGTGTTGCCGTGAGTTCTCTTCCCCATCATCTTACTTCGCCTTTTTCTACAAACTTATATATTTTACCAAACAAGTATACCATATCAGTAATACTACTTTAACAAAAAATTAAAATAATCAGTAATATTATGCTGAAGCAAAATTAAAAGATTAACAGTACTATTTGTGGAATCAAAATTAAACTAATAAAAAGTAACTTTAAAGGCTTCCCCGGTAAGGTTCGAAATAATTTTTTTTGTACCTTTTTGAAAACGATCGAACTAATTATCTTACTGTTGGAACTCAAATAAAATAATATATGATATATTAGTTACGTGCTATGATTCTATCTTTATTTCCTTGCGTCTGTTTTTTGCGTTTTGCAGACTGGTTATACTTCAGGTGCTGAGATAGGAATTATGAAAGACATGGGCCTTTCTATCGCAGAAGTAATGCCTCTCTTTTATTCTATTTTAATAAGAAAATATTAAGATTAAATTAATCATAAACTACTAATTAGCCGCAGTGGTTGAGTGACACACTGACATATCCATTCTAGATTCTTAGATATATAAGTACAATTGGATCATGAGTATGTCACATCTACTTTTAATTAACCCCGCCCCGTGTTATTTACTTCGCTATTCATTCTCACTGAAATAGCTAACCATTGATTCAAATGAAAAACAATATTTTTTCTATTAAGAAATTGAAGAAAAATATATATTGCCGTTATCCAAATAATGGAGTTTATTACGTGTGGTTCACTTCCATTTTTAAGTTTTATAAAAAAATTGTAATCGTAATATGATAACCCAGACGAAAAGTAGATTACATATGATTTCTTGTACAATATATAAATATACAGAGACATGCGTATATGTGTACTTATCGAAATCTTGGACACTAATATATACTCTATCCTCTTCGATATTAGACGTTTTAAATATGCTGAAATGCCTTTACTTTCTTTCTCAAAAAATGTCTTTACTTCATATTATTACATATATGAAAAACTGACATTCATGAGCAAAAAAAAAATTTAACAAAAAAATTTGGACTATTTTTTGATTCGTGCATGTCATCTGATATCCGGTATAATTGGAATGGTATAAAGAAGATTAACATGGTCCTGAATGGATAACAAAACATTTTCTTTTTGTAAAACATCAATCATTCATTTTTTTTTGGTTTTATTACTGTTCAATCAATCATTTCTTTCTCTCTCATGTCTTTATGTTTTTCATTTATTTAAATGATGAATATGAATACTTAATATGTATTAGTTTTCTAATTTTAGTAACCAATATCACACTAAAACAAAAGCTATTCATCAACTTATGAAGTGGATCTTTGGATTAATTTGGAAAGTTTCAGTTTTCAGCATTTGGCTCATTCTCCACGTTGGGAGCTGCAGTCGGTGCGCTGTTCAGCGGTAAAATGGCGAT
This sequence comes from Eruca vesicaria subsp. sativa, assembly GCA_932364175.1. NCBI lineage: Eukaryota > Viridiplantae > Streptophyta > Magnoliopsida > Brassicales > Brassicaceae > Eruca > Eruca vesicaria. The sequence continues at coordinate 52,549 of CAKOAT010117377.1, read as the reverse complement.
CATGCTAGGAAGAAGAGGAGTAAAGAATTTTACCCTTTCATAATCTTACACTTTTATGTCTAGTAGAATTTGATATTCACATTTACCCATTTAAGAAAGAAAACATACATCTTCTTTTCCAACTAGAAATCTATTTATTTTTGTCCCAACTATAACATTTTACTGTTTTTCATGATTTAAAGACAATGTGGGTGTCCAATATCCTCTGCATCACTGGTTGGCTGTCCATCGCTTTCGCTAAGGTATTATAAGATTTATAACCACAAACATTTATATGTCTGTGGTGTGACATCATTATTTCTTACAAATAATCAAACAGTTTTTTCTAATGGTTAAATAAATCCAACAATTAAATAGTTTTTTGTATGCATGTCTGGAACATAAAAGGATGTGTTGTGGCTGGACTTTGGAAGAATCTCATCAGGAATGGGAATCGGCTTGATTAGCTATGTGGTAATTAACTTGTTAACTACTTACTGATAATTTGATACTTTATATATATTTCAAAATTTCAAATCCTCTTAACAAATTTCCTTGCTGTTTATTTATTACGTATATACATTACTTAAATTTTTAAACTACTTATATTATACATGGAGCAGGTACCTGTCTACATAGCAGAAATTACGCCAAAACATGTTCGAGGCACATTTACCTTTTCAAACCAGGTAAAATTTTTCTTCTTCCCAAACCGTGAATACTTTAGCGATAGAAAATATATAATGAAAGCCGACAAATAAAAGAAAAGCATTTTATAACGTTACTCACCGATATGAGCAAACGACGATAAAACTAGCAAAAATAAAATCATTTAAATCAGTTGTGGTTTTATGGGGATATATATGCGCTCTCTAAAGAATACAAGCTAAGTCAAAGTATTTCTCGTTATATATATGTATAGTATAGAAGTTCAATCATTTAAAACTACTAACGAGTTGTTAACTGAAACATGAACATATACGCTACCTCAACCCAAATCTAACGAAATTGTTTGACTTTCATTTTTTATTGATATGATCCTACATTAGTCTGACCCAGCTATTTTTCTGTGCACAATTTTTTTTTTCTGTGCACAAATTTCATTAATCAAGCATATATTAATATATACAAACATAATATAAATACAACCAATATATATATATATTTGCTTGGATAATCGGAAGTGTCAATTGTAAATCATAATAAAATTCAGAGCTTGAAGAAAATTTAGCTTTATCGGGAGTGTATTTTTTTTTTTTTGAGAAAGGGCTTATAGGGAGTGTATTGACCCTTTAAAATTATCGTCTGGCTAATTATTAGCTTCTTCAAAACGCTGGAATCGCCATGGTTTATTTTTGCGGGAATTTCTTGAATTGGAGGATGATGGCTTTACTAGGTAAAATCAGTTATTATTTCATCACATAATCAACGTGGTGGTGATGTTCAAATTAACTGATTACAACATTCCCGGTTTAGGTGCTTTACCATGCGTCATTCAAGCAGTCGGTTTATTTTTTGTACCAGAGTCCCCAAGATGGCTGGTTGGTTAAATTTTATATTTCTTAACAAAACCCGTTATCTAATCTACGAATCATGATAAGAAATGTATGAACCATAGTTAAACTATTCAATTTTTGGAAGGCAAAAGTTGGTACGGATAAAGAACTAGAAAACTCACTGCTTCGGCTTAGGGGGAGAGATGCTGATATTTCACGTGAAGTTTCGGAGATTCAAGTGAGTTTTACAATGTTATTGTATCATAGGTTTTAATGTATACTGATTCATTGACATAAAGATAATGTGGAGCCTGAATGATTTCTATTTTGTTTTCAGCTTATGACCAAAATGATAGATAGTGATTCAAAGTCAAGTTTCGGTGATTTAATTCAAAGAAAGTATAGACATACTCTTGTGGTACGTGCTATATATGTTGTAAAAATAATTAAATTTATTTCGGACTAGTTTTTATATTTTTCTGAACAAGCATTTTTATTACTCAGGTAGGAATAGGGCTAATGTTGATACAACAGTTCTCAGGAAGTGCGGCTGTAATCTATTATGCAAGTACCATTTTTAGAAAAGCTGGTAAGATTATGTTTTTATATATACACAAGCAGTAACATTCGGTCTATTTGTATTTGCATAGAAATTTTAATCTCAAGAGATTCTGTTTTTTTCTAAACAAAAATCAATTCTTATGTATTTTGCATGATGATTAAGTTAACGTTTAGTTTAATTTGCTTTAACAATTGGTTTGAAACAGGTTTTTCGGTGGCCATTGGATCGACAATTTTAGGCCTCTTCATGGTAAATATATACATTTTGTTTTCAAATTCTTTGTGGACTACACTGATACCACGCTTTATGAAATAATTCTTTTCCACTCGTTGCTATTCAACTACTAAATTATTAAGATGTTTGTGATTTATCCATTTTTGGGTTAAACTTTCAAAAAATACAATGATTTTTTTTATAAACTAAGAATTTCCCTTCATATTATAAGTATATTATTAAAATTCCATTTGTTTATACTCTTCTAAGCATTGAATGTTATTTGTGGCTATTCGTAGATACCAAAAGCCATGATTGGTCTAATTCTTGTAGATAAATGGGGCAGACGGCCCCTCTTGTTGGTGAGCACGTTTTTCAGGATTAAATTACTCTAGTTACACCATAATTTAGCAGTAGATAAAAATTATAACGTTTTCTGATATTTGTTACAATTCGAACATATAGACTTCCGCGTTTGGGATGAGTATAACTTGCATGCTTCTTGGGCTCGCCTTCGCATTACAGGTTATTTTACGTTTTTACATACGTTTCTTTTTTCATACATTCAATTTGAAGTGCTTTTCTGTATGTTTGGTATGACAGAAAATGCAATTACTTCCGGAACTTACTCCAGTATTCACGTTTATATGCGTTACGGTAAAACATTCGCTCTACTCTTACACCGTCCTATACGAATAAAACGTAGTAATTAAATATATTTGATGTTCTTTATTGGCAGCTGTATGTTGCAACTTATGCCATAGGCGTGGGAGGCCTTCCTTGGGTAATTATGTCTGAGGTATAAACTTTTGTTTCCAAAGTTATACATTTTTGTAAATAAATTTAAGTAATTACTGACGTTTGTGTATATGCAGATATTTCCAATGAATATAAAAGTAACAGCAGGGAGTTTAGTTACGTTAGCCTCATGGTCAAGTAGTTCCATCGTCACTTACGCTTTCAACTTTCTATTCGAATGGAGCACTCAAGGTATCTAGAACTTGTTCAATAATTAATAAAGTAAAATACTAATTAGTTATATATATGTTTGAATTAATACATTGAACTTGTTGATTTACCAACTACATTAAAATTTTAAGAAGTTTATTTTTGTATATATATATATATATAGTAATAAGTTTACTGGTTTATATATCTATTTTAATAGGAACATTTTACATATTCGGGGCAATCGGGGGAGGAGCGTTTCTTTTTATTTGGTTGCTCGTCCCGGAAACGAAAGGATTATCACTTGAAGAAATACAAATTTCGCTTACTGGTCAGTCAGACGAGATAAGTCATATGTAGATTGAAATGTTTATATGTTATTTAAGATTATTAAATTCAAATTATGATGCTATTCTCATCGACAAAGCGAAACTTATCCTTTTTCATTCTGTGATTACTACTTATGTTTTCCTAATACTTAATTAGCCATTTTCATGTACTTTACCATGATTGTAAAGACGCATATGTTCATTGCATATATGTATTCTATTTTAAGATAAGTTAGTGTAAAATGTATCAGTCTACATTATTTACATATCAAAATTTAGAGAAGATACTGAGACACCTTATATAAACCAGAGTATTTATTTATGCCGTGTGGAATAATCGTTAACCCGATTTTCGACAATGACAACCCTATATATAGAGATACGGAATATATTTAGAGATAATGTTAAACTTCCATATTGTGATGATCGTATATACGTAGTAATATGGAAACAATATGTTGTATATATATGTGGCCATGAGCCTTAATACAAGTGACGCTTTCATATTATTTTATGGTATCAGAGCAGAAAACGATCTTTTGACCTAAATTCTCAAAATTTTTGCTTCCGCATAAAGTTTTCTTCTACGCCGTGCTTGTCAAGATTTAAACATGGCTACTACCTCTTCTACGTCATCAGCTACTTCTCCATCTTCTACTTCTACAATCTCTACTACTATGGGTGTTTCATCAAACCCATATGCTCTTCACCACTTCGACAATCCTGGCGCGCTAATTACGCCGGTTATCCTCAAAGGCGACAACTATTCTGAATGGGCAATCGAGTTCTAGAACTCACTTCAGGCTAAACAAAAGATTGGGTTTATCGATGGTACTATACCTAAACCCTCGACAAATCCTGATCTCGCCCTATGGACCTCTGCTAACTCAATGATCGTGGGATGGATGCGCACGTCAATTGATCCACCTGTTCGATCTACGGTAAGTTACGTTCCAGACGCTCATCAACTCTGGGAATCTCTCAAGCGTCGATTCTCGGTGAAGAACAGCGTGCGTAAGCACCTACTTGAGGATGAAATCACCAATTGCAAACAAAACGGTGAAACTGTTCTTAGCTACTTCGGTCGTCTTTCGAAATTGTGGGAAGAACTACAGAACTTCAAATCACTATACTCCTGCACGTGTGAGGCGTCAACTCATCTTGAAAAAGAACGAGAAGATGCCAAAGTCCACAAATTCTTGTTCGGTCTTGACGATTCCAGGTTTAGTGCTATTCGATCGCAAATAATCGATGAACCACTGCCTGATCTTAATCTCGCGTACTCTCGAGTCATACGGGCTGAGCAACACATCCTTACTATGCGCACAACTGAGCTTAAGCAAGATGTTCTCGGGTTCGCGGTCAAGACAGAGCCCTCTGCAGCCGCACCTCGCAGCCGTGATCCTAACCACTTTTGCACTCACTGCAACCGCAAAGGTCATGAAGCTTCTGAATGCTTCTTGTTACATGGGTATCCAGACTGGTTCAACGAACAGCAGAAGAACACGTCGCCTTCTGGTAAACCCTCCTCCACTGATGTTATAATCGATACAGGAGCGTCTCATCATATGACTGGAGACTTATCATTACTACATGACGTGAGGGACATTGTCTCTTCCACGGTTACGTTTCCTGATGGTCGCAACTCTCGATCTACAAAGTCCGGAACCTTGTATCTCAACTCGTCGTGTTTCCTGCAAGACGTGTTATATGTTCCCGATTTTAACTGCACCCTTATATCAGTTTCAAAACTCTTAAAGCAAACGGGTTGTATTGCGATCTTTACTGATACTCTATGTGTTTTACAGGACCGTTTTACGAGGACCCTGATTGGAGCCGGTGAAGAGAGAGAGGGTGTGTATTACTTCACGGGTGTCACAGTGGCACGGGCTAATCGAGCTGGAAAGGAAAAAGCTTCTTCTTCAGAACTTTGGCATCGTCGACTAGGACATCCTGCTCACAATGTGTTATCTACTTTACCTATTATCGAGAATGTTTCTTTGGATTTTGATCACACCAAGTCGTGTGACGTGTGCTTTCTATCCAAACAGACACGTGAAGTTTTTAATGAGAGTATTAATAAAGCTATTGAACCATTTGCTCTAGTTCATTGTGATGTGTGGGGTCCCTACCGCACTCCATCCTCTTGTGGAGCAGTCTATTTTCTCACTATTGTTGACGATTATTCTCGAGCTGTTTGGCTCCACCTTATGCTTGAGAAATCAGAAGTCCCTACATTACTACAAAATTTTTGCGCAATGGCAGTTCGTCAATTTGGATTCCAGGTTAAAACATTCCGTACGGACAACGGAACTGAGTTTATGAAACTCAAACCATTCCTTCGTAAAGAAGGTATCTTGCATCAGACATCATCCGTAGACACACCACAGCAAAACGGACGGGTTGAACGGAAACATCGCCATATCCTAAACGTTGCTCGGGCATGCCTCTTTCAAGCCAACCTCCCAGTTACATTTTGGGGTCAGAGTATTCTCACCGCCGCTCATCTCATAAATCGAACACCATCACGACTCCTAGGCGGAAAATCCCCATACGAGTTGCTCCATGGCTGTGCTCCGAGATATGACACCCTTAGGGTATTTGGATGCTTGTGCTTCGTACAGAAACGACCTAAGAATTCCGATAAGTTCGCCTCTCGAAGTCGCAGATGCTTGTTTGTTGGCTATCCTCACGGAAAGAGAGCCTGGAATGTCTATGATATTGAGAATAAAGAGTTCTTTACCAGTCGCGATGTTGTCTTCTTTGAAGATCAGTTTCCGGGACCACATAAACATCAACCACCAAGTTCAATTCCACCACCAGTACCAGCACCAGTTGATACCACCTCGATTGATGATTGGTCTCTACCACCTACGGTTTCAGAAACAGCTCCTCTCAATACTGTATCAGACACTTCTCCTCCTGCTTCACCTAAAACTACGACTCCTACCGCTACAACTCCTACGGATACCCCTGTCCCAACACGTACTCCTGAACCAGTACAAACTGATCCTACCCCTTCCCCTCCTATCACACTACCAACATCGCCTACTACTGCAAGTCCTGAGACATCACCACACCTCATCACGTTGCCATCATCTTCTACGTCTGATCAAATTGCGAACACCATTGAACCTTCTTCACCTGGTTTACCTGAGCTCTTGGGACGTGGTCATCGCCAACGCCAGCCTTCCGTTCTTCTAAAGAACTATGTCACCAATGCTGCTCAGAAGAATACACACACTCCTCTATCTTCTCCCGACTCTTCTCTTGGTTCCTCTATCTCGGTCTCAGGTAACACTTTTTATCCCATCTCAAACTACATCTCTGACCATGCATATTCTCCTGGCCACAAACCTTTCCTTGCAGCCATTACTACTACGGTTGATCCCAGGAATTATTCTGAGGCAGTACAGGATGAGGTTTGGCGCGACTCTATGGTCACTGAACATAATGCTCATGTAGAGAATGGGACGTGGGATGTCACGACACTTCCTCCTGGCAAGAAGCTGATCAGAAGTACATGGCTCTACAAAACAAAATACCTCTCCAATGGACAGATACTGTGTAAAAAGTCCCGACTGGTAGCACAAGGCAATCGTCAAAGAGAGGGTCTCGACTACACAGATACCTTTGCACCTGTTGCCAAACCATCCACCATTCGGGTTCTTCTCGAAATAGCTGCAGCAAAACAATGGGAGGTACATCAGATGGATGTATCTAATGCCTTTCTACATGGAGATTTGAAAGAAGAAGTTTACATGAAACTTCCCTAAGGCTTTCAAGGATCTGACCCTACCAAGGTTGCTCGCTTACGCAAATCTATCTACGGTCTTAAACAGTCTCCGCGTTGCTGGTTTTCTAAACTCAGCGATGCTTTGAAGCAATACGGCTTCACTCAGAGTAAACCAGACTACTCTCACTTCTCATACATCCGCGGTAAAGTTAGTCTTCACATACTGATATATGTGGACGATTTTATCATAGCCTGCAACGATCTCTCTACTCTTCAAAAATTCAAGAACTATCTTTGTAAGTGTTTTAAGATGAAGGACCTGGGCAAATTGAAATACTTTCTGGGCATTGAGGTTGCTCGCAATAAAGAAGGTATGTTCATCTCTCAACGTAAATACGCTCTTGACATCGTCGCTGAAGCTGGTCTTCTTGCTTGTAAGCCATCTCCAACTCCTATCGAGCTAAATCATAAACTGGCTCTTTCGACGAGTGAACCAATCGCAGATCCAGCACCATACCGACGTCTTGTGGGCAGACTAATTTATCTGACTTTCACAAGACCAGAGCTGTGTTATGCCGTTCATATCCTGTCCCAGTTCATGAAGGCACCTCAAAAAGATCACTGGGATGCAGCTCAGCGAGTTATCCGTTACCTTAAGGGCTGTCCATCGCAAGGAGTCATGCTGCGATCTGATTCTAGCCTGCGTGTTACTGCATTATGTGACGCTGACTGGAGTTCTTGTCCCGTCACTCGCCGATCTTTAAGCTCCTACATTGTTTTATTGGGTTCATCACCGGTGTCCTGGAAGACAAAGAAACAAAACACGGTATCTGCGTCATCTGCAGAAGCTGAGTATCGCGCGATGGCGTTTACGTTGCATGAATTGAAATGGATCAAACGGATCCTCGCCTCGTTTGGAGTTCAGCACGACGAACCGATGAAAATGTTTTGTGACAGTCAATCTGCCATTTACATTGCTAAAAATCCTTTGTTTCATGAGCGTACGAAACACATAGAGAACGATTGTCATCAGGTTCGGGATGCTGTCCAAGACAAACTTATTTCGATGGAGCATATACGTACGAAAGAGCAACCTGCGGACCTACTTACTAAGTCACTCCCGTCTCCTACATTCAGTTATCTCCTCTCCAAGTTGGGGATTCAAGAAGTTTCATCGCCCACTTGAGGGGGGGGGGGTATAGAGATACGGAATATATTTAGAGATAATGTTAAACTTCCATATTGTGATGATCGTATATACGTAGTAATATGGAAACAATATGTTGTATATATATGTGGCCATGAGCCTTAATACAAGTGACGCTTTCATATTATTTTAAAAAAGCATTTCTGGAATGCCATCCGTGATTCATGCAAGCGATGATCGGACTTTAAGATTGCTCGAAGTTTTCTCTCTCAAAAACCCTTCCACTTGAGACGGCTTCTGCTACTTGCATGGCAATCGACTATCTACTCGCTCTGGAGAGAAAGAAACCTGCGGATCCACCAAAAGATTTACCGTTCTAGTGACGTTATCATCTCTTTCTTGGACAAACAGATCAAATATCAAATCCAGAGTTTCAGATTCTCTAGACCCCGTCAATGCTCAGTCTTGATGCAACTTTGGTTTTCAACAGACTGATCTCCCTCTCTCTCTCTCTCGGTGATCTTCCCCTCTCTCTCGGTGTCCATCGTTACAACTTCCTCTTTCGACAAAGTAACACTTTGTTACTGGGCTATTAATGGGCTCTTCAGTTCTTAAATATGTGTATTGATTTCCAAAAAAGTTACTGAGCCTGTCTCAAACAAAACTAAAAACTTTAGGGGCTTGTATCTTTTTTTATTTTCTTTACAGTTTTTAATATGAAAACCATTTACAAAAAAAACCCCTTCCACTTCTCTCTAGTTTCCTCCAGGGGCGGACCCATATTGATGAGTACTGGGTCACGTAACCCCGACTAGTTTTATAAAATTTGCGTTAGTAATGTAACATACTGGTCAAATAGCTTGGTGGTTTCAGTGTGTCTCCAATATTTTACTTGTGTGAAGGATTCAGTGCCTCTCAACTAAAGCTTTTTAATATAACATTTTGTTTGCCATATGTCTATTATTTTCTGCGAATCTCATTACAAAAACATAATTTCCATGTAATCGATTTCTTCGTGTATTTATTTTGTTTGCATGATTGTCTTTTTGTTTCTTTTCTTTGAAACTAGTTCATACCTTTATTAATTTTTATACTAGAATCTGTTGAAATTTTTTCTAAAACAACTAAGTAATTTCTCGTGAACAAAAAATGACAAACAAAAGATATAAACTTAAAAATTAATATGTATGTATTATTTAGCTAAGATACAATATTATATATAAAACAAATATTTAAATTATGAAATATGTATATAATATTGTACCCCCGACTAAATGAGTTTATAGATCCGCCACTGGTTTCCTCCACTTGTTCTTCAGTTCCAACGGACGGTGTGGGTTTCCACAACATGCTGTCGGTTCGATTTGTTCATCTGTCTGTGTCATTTTAATTTTATCTAGGTTTTTTTTCTCTTTCGAATTATGGTTTATGATTTCTCCAAAAAGCAGATTGAAATCTTGATTCTTAGTTCTATAGGTGCCAGTTGAGCATCAGCAATAATGCTTCTGTTAATAGAGTGGTTGTACCTTGGTAGCGATGCACCGCTAGAGTTCTCGCCTTGCTGGGATTTCCATCATCAGATCAATGGGGTCACCTTCAATTCCTGCCAGGCCTAGTTGTTGGATTAAACTTGAAGACCAAAAAAACTTGAGATAAAAGTAAAAGACCTAATTATACAGAGGTATGGAAAATAATTAGGAAAAATGAAATATAGAGATATATTAAGTTCATAGAGATTAAGATATATCTAACCCTATATAAGATTAATAAGAAAATTAATAAGAAAATTATTCTTATTATTGAGTTCATACATTCGAGATTCTATATTTGGTATCAGAGTAACATGAAAAATCTAATTTCGTGATCGAGAGAGAAAAGGAGAGCCGCAGCAAACCAACGCTATCATCATGATAGACGTAAGGAAAGAATCCGAGGCAAACACCAAGGATGTCGGACCATCTTCTATCAAGTTCCCAATGCTTACTTCTACAAACTACACTATTTGGGCTATGAGAATACATATTACCCTTAAAGTGAATAAATTGTGGGAAATCATTGACCCCGACAATAAATTGAATAGAAGAACGATTTGGCTATTGCTCTCTTGTTTCAATCCATACCAGAAGCATTAGTGTTGCAAGTTGGATATCTCGATAAAACAAAGGATGTATGGGATGCAATAAAAGCACGCCATGTTGGAGCTGAAAGAGTAAGGGAGGAATGTTACAAACCCCAACAATTGGTATCATAGCAGTTTACGAAGATCTGCAAGAAGACCAAAATACCCTTTGAGATATGAATGGTACCCTTCAGAATATGAATGGAGGTATGTGGAAGAGATCAGAAGATCCTGGAAATTCAGTTGTAGGACACAAGATGAATGTGATCCTTAGTTTGATAGGGAGAATGTGAGATATCAAAGTCTCATAATGAAAGAGGTATCGATGAAGAGAATGTAGAAGAAATACAGGGTGCCTTCGGTATATGCTTCATACTCGTCTGGATTTATCTTATAGTGTTGGAGTTTTGACTAGATACATGCAAGAATTTAAGGAGTCACACGGTGAAAGCTCTAAAGCAAGTGTTGAGATACTTGCGTGGGACGTCTCTCTTGGTTTTGTATATACGCGCAACACTAGTGGAGTTAGTAGGCTATAGTGACAGTTCACACAATATTGACATAGACGATGGAAAGAGTACAGTGGTTCACATCTTTGACCTTGTTCAAAGTCCCATAATAACATGGTGTTCCCAGAAGCAAGATATCGCCGCACTCTCATCATGGGAAGCTGAGTTCATGGCGGCCACAGAGGCAGAAAAACAAGAAATTTGGCTTCAATAAATGCCAAGTTAAAGTACAAGGCACGATTGCAAGAGGCTGACTATATGAGTAGACAATATATCGGCTATTACACTTGCTAAAAACCCGGTGTTTCACGGACACGGTAAACACATACATAGGAGGTTCCACTTCATACTAGAACTTATTGAGAATGAACAAGTAGAAGTCGAACACATTCTGGGAAATGAGCATATTGCGGATATCTTAACCAAGTCACTTGGAAGAATAAAGTTCATAGAGATGAGAAGTTTTATGGGAGTTCAAAATGTGAGTGAAGTTTAAGTTGAGATGAGAAGCTTTATGATATCCAAGTTATGGAAAAGGATTAGAAAAATGAAAATAGAAATTTGAAGTTGAGATGAGAAGCTTAATGGGTATCAATTTCTGGCTCATTCTCAAGAAAGAGGAGCTTCGTCTTTCCTGCACCTAGTCGGGGGTTTAGAATGATGAAAGCTATGGTTCTTTGTCCTCCTCCGGTGGTCCTTTGCAGTTGAACTCGTGACTCGTGATGTATACCAGAGCAATAGAGTGAGTTGTGGCTTTGACTTATCCAGCGGTGGATCTACGTTACCTGGGATGGGGGCAGCTACACCCAGTAACAAATAACTAACTCTTGTAATTATATAAGGCTAACGATTATTGCCCCCACTCCAAATAACATATTTTCCCCCATCCAGTTAATTTATTTCATTAGTTGATCAGTGACTTTATTATTTGATCAATTTCTTTCTTTTTGGAATAATTGAACTGTGCCCATACACATTTAATAAGCAATAGGAAAATATATTGGCGATCAAAGCTCCCCGGCAACGGCGCCAAATTTGATATGTTCTCAAGTTTCCCTAACAAGCACTTACTCTCTCAAATAAAAGATCTATTGTAGTACTTAAGGATCAAATCCACAGAGAGCTAAGGAATCACTTAAATCTAATCAAGCAATAATATTAGGTGAATATTAAATGTAAAACTGCAGAAAAGAAGTAAACATGAAATAGTAAATATTCTAATTGAGCAAGACAATTAGTCGACATAGTGAAATGAGGGGTTTTGAACTTAAATGGAAATGTGTTAAGCTTAGAGATTTTATTCCGGTATTGGAGATTATAATCTTTTAGGTACTAATTAGTTGTTTGCATGGTATTAAAAAGCTTAACTATCTTAATAGCAGATTTACTAAACTCTCGCTTAATAAATAAGTCTATTGACTAGAGTGTTATTGATCCAAACAGGGATGTCCGATCAATAACAGTGTCGATCGATTATTCTATAGGAATATCGTTTGATGCACTTTACACGACGTCGATCGATTTCTGATGGGAATATCGATCGATGTGGCTAGTCAAGCGTTATATGCGAGTTAATCTTTACTCACTATTGTTCCCTAGATCAAACTCTCAATTTTTTTATAATCAGAATGTATTCAAGACTATCAGAGCTATCTAAGAATGCTTAAAAAACCTATCAATCCTAGATTTAGGTTTCTAGTTAGCAAGTCTAGAACATAAGCAATAAGAACATCCTAATTCTGAATACCACAAACAAGCGATCGTATAGTTGGGACTAATCCCACTAACCTATTTAAACCCTAATTCTAACAAGTGAATTACTCAGACATTGCTAAGCAATTCATAACAAAATCAAAGTAATAAAACTGCATAATTATAGATAGATAGAAATTAGTGGAGTTCTAATCACAAATCTATTTGTTGATCTTCCCTCCTAAACTATAAATCCTAAAAAAAGCTTTTGCTGTGAAAAGAATACAAAAAGCTCTCTCTCTCCCTCTAACACTTTGCCAAAGTATATAAACTTAGGTTAAAACTCGTCAGTGGTTTAATGGTAATTTGGTGAAGTTTGGACTTCAAGTCTGATGTCTCGCGAAAGTGTCTTATGCGCCTTCGACATCGATCGATTATGCAGAGAGCATATCAATCGACTTGAATCACTCCATGTCAACCTCGTTGTCTTGGTCGATTCTAAATCGAGTGATTTCTCCAATTCTCTTTAAAATGCTCTAAAAACATCATTTTCTTCCAAAATACTCCTGAACCTAGAATTATGCTTAAAACCTTCTATAATATAATAAATAGTTATTAAAAAACCAATATACCATAACTAAAAGTGGGTCAAAATCATGGTATTTTAGAAACCATCTCAAATGTTGGTCAAACTTTGTTGTTTTAACTTTTTTTAATTTTCCAACTTAAAAAAAAATAGATGAACTAGAAGTTGTTGCTCGTATAAACTGGTAAGAATTTATTTTTTCACTTAATCAATTGTCCAACTTTGTAAGATTTAGACAAAGTTTAAATTCGTTTTTGTATAAACAAGTCAGACATTGTGTTACTTTCACTTTATCAATTATCTAACATTTTTTTGATAGATCAAACTACATAGTTATCCAACTTCGCATAAGTTAGGAGAAATTTACTAAAAACTTAGAAAAAACAGAAAGTTTAACTTTGTCATAGCTGTAGGAATTGAATTCTCTTAGGAATTATTTCTTGTACATCATAATTCCTAGAACTAAAATGACGGTAAGAATAACAAAACCTCCTGATATTTTGGGCATTATGTTGGGACCTTCACTAATTTCACCTTCACTCCTTATTGTTGCTTTGATAAATTGAACTTCTTCTTCTAGCTTTTGAACTTGGCAGTCCAACTGTTGTATCTCATCGGTGAAAGATTCAACAACCCATTTGAAGATGTGATTGTCATTCTCAAGCTTAAACGAATTAAACTACCAATTAGAAGAAGAACGAGTAAGCCTTCAATAACTAAATCTAAACGGATGTACCCTTTGTGAAGCCGCATAGAGACACATATAATATCAGTGATATGGGTTTTGATTGCTTCTGGAGATGAGCTCGGTGGTGCTTATCCCGCACCAACACTTTCTAGGTATTCCCGAAGTTCGTACTCATCTCGGACCACTGGTCGTGGAAGATGAAGTGGACATCGGGATCGGGAGGAGTTCGGTTGGGAGAGAGATACATTAGGGAAGAGAGAGAAAGGAGAAGATAGCGAATGGGGAAAACCAAAAAAAAAGAAGATCTTTAATACTTCGATTACACGATTTTGCGATTTTGGGTTTTAGTAAATTGGGAAGAGGGAAATTAGAAATTCAAAAATTTGCGCGGGAAATTTTATCCAAGGATTTTTGTGGTAGAAGTTTTACAAAGTTTTTAGTTTACAGAAAACATCAAAGTTTTACTTTATAATTATTTTTATTTATCTTAGTTATACCCTACTTGAATGACTAATTTTCTAGTTATACCTATTTAGTTATGTTTCCTTGGTTCATTTCTCATACGATCATGTACACATAAAATTGATTTCGTGCCATTGGCAAATTTTCAAATGTAACGAGGTGGGTATTAACGAAAAATCTATGAGAACGCAATGTATTTCCTAAATGATTGTTAACAATCAATGAGATGTAATTTTAATAATTCTGATTAGATCATAATTATCATAAACATTAATAATAAATCACCATCTTATTACTTCCATGATTTATGAACAAGTTTAGAATTTACAATCATATTACTCAGATTACCTATCGTAGTTATACCAGTAAAGAAAAATTTTCACTTGGTTGTACAAAACACAAAAACAAATTCCCACAAATTTCACCTCACAAGACGATAAAAACATCAAAACTGAAAATGAAAGGCTTACAACCTACTTCACCTCAGAACGTTTCCTCTTCTGTTTCTTCTGGGGGGTGTTCATCGTGTTTACCATGTTCCAAACCAATGCCCACATTCTCTTCTTCTCCATATCCACTCTCACGCTCACTATAATTCTTAATACAAGAGCTTTCTCAAACTCTTGATAATTGCTCGGTTATTTGAACTATTTGCAATTCTTGGATGTCCTCCACATGTAAAATACTTATTCTTTACTCTTTATCCACTGATGTTAGATAAACAAAAACATTTTTATCATCCAAAATATATGATTGCCTCTTAGGTTCCACTACCAATGCAATGTAACCCAAATTGAGCCTCTTCGTAAACAAATCTATTCCCATCTTCTTGCATATTCTCTCATTCAAAAATGAATATGTGATCTCCTCCAATGATGATGTCTTAAAGGATATAGCATAAAAACGAGGATCGGTTGGAATCCATTCATAATTATCTCCAGCCTTTGAATAATGTCCATCATAATCAAAGTGTATGTTCGTCGAAAGGACATATTGTGTGCAATATAAAAAAAAACCCATTAAACTTATACTTGGTTATACAGTTATGCCATTAAAGTTATACCTCGTTATACAGTTATACCATTAAAGTTATACTTCATTATACAATTATACCACTAAAGTTATACTTCATTATACTACAGAGTTCTGTCAATAATGAGCCCGTCTAATCTAACCAAGTTTCCCCAAGTTTCAGAGTTCTAGATGTTTCTCTCAAAACCAAATAGTAATCAGCTTTCTTTGACTGAATCGTCCTTTTATTCCCGACATTCAATCATACAGTTGTTGATTATCCAATTGAGTAATAGACAGACCATCCACACTTTCCGATCCTCATACACAAATGAATAAGAAATTTTACATTACTACAATTGAGTCTCAATTCACAACCAAATTGTAATCAGATTTGATTCCCAACATGCAATTATACTGTTGTTGATAATCAATTTCCCTAATAAACAGACCATCCAAACTTTTCGATCGTCGACTAGTTCATACACAAATATGAAATCTTCTATCCAAATCGGAATCCCTGTGAATAAATCGTCTATGGTGGATTCTAAAACAATTTGAGATACATACCCTGTAAATGATTCAACATCCAAGGGACAAGACTGAGTTAGCAATTCGATGATAGCGAGGAAAACACAGACCCACGAGGAGGACGAGAGAGGATCAAGGAAAGAGGGGAGGGGGCTCGACTCGAGGAAGAATCTATGGAGGGGGGAGAAAAGGAGAAGAAATTAATAATTCATTAATTTAAGTTTAAATCGGTCAGGGGCATTTTCAACATTAACCACACTCCTAGAGAATATTAGAATATACAAGAGTAGATCATAATTCGTAAGAGTATGCCATAATAATTTTTGCCTCATTAAAAGCATATGAAATTATCTCCCAACAAAAAGATCTAGAAAAAAAGAACATCCGAAAATAATGTAAAAATAACACCTGACCCAAAAGAAATCAGTAAAGTTGAGGAAAGAAGAAAACAAGGGTATTTAATAAAGGGGCTGATGGAGTTCGATCGTTGGTTCAGTGGAGGCAGAGAGAGGATTTTATCCAACCGAGCTGTAAGATATTTATTTATAGATTTTACTGGGGGGGGGACTGCCCTCTTACTGGGTAACGTAGATCCGCCCCTGGTACTGACACCTCTCAATTCTCACTGAAACTTAAATATATTATCAAAGTTTTTAATTTACTTTTCCAATTATCACTAAATCATTATCCAAATTGAAGTTTGGTTAAGTACCTGTGTGACTTTTATTTTAATTTTTTTTGGTAAACGTAGGTGTGTGAATTCTTAACGTAATTTATGAGTCTGTGAGTTATTAACGTAATTAATAAATACTTAATTATTATTTTCTTATAACACTAATTTATTATAGTATTACAATTATGAAAAATATTATATTGACAATTCGACAACCGACAATATTATCTACATTATAAAAATCTATGTCTAACTGCATCATCCAAAGAAGATCCACTCTTGGCTATATTTACTTACACCACGTTGAAGATTTCTTGTAAGTTTTTATTCCGTTATTTGTATTAATAAATCGTTTTATCTAGAACTTAAAATTAAGATTTATGTAACTGTAATAAATTGCATAATTTGGGATCCGAACCTCAAAGTTGAATGTAAAAGTCTTTAAACCATAATCAATATGCTAAAGTGCTTCGACAAATACTTATTTCTTTTAAGTTTTGCCAACAAAATATATTATATTAATCTGAGTTTTGCATACCTCTTCGAAAGCAATGCGGAGCAAACCAATAATGCAGGGCATAATCTCTTATGGAAAAAAGCCTATATAGCACCAAACTAAGTTTTTGTTTCCAAACTAGCACCCAAAGCCCAAAGTCACAAAATAGGTTTCATTAAAAAGGATCATTTACTCTTATGCCCCTCCTTTGAGTAATTAAAAAAAAACAGAAATTCGCCGTCGTCGTCTCCTCTTGCCTCTGCATCGCCGTCGTCGTCTCCTCTCGCCTCTGCATCGCCGTCTTCGTCTTCTCTTCGCCGTCCGTTATCCCCTTTTGCCTCTGTATCGCTGTTCATCGTCGTCTGTGGATCTTCTCGATCCGTCGTCGTCGTCTTCATTTCATCACTCGTTCCATCATTGTCGTCTCTGTCTCAGCCTTGATATGTTGTCTCTGCGTTATCCTTGATCTGTTGTGTCTGCGACCTTGCATCCTCCTCGATCCGTCGTCGTCTCTGTATCTCATTATCTCGTGTCTCCAATTTGATCAAGGTATCATCATTTCCTATTCATTATAAATTGATGATATGTTGTTGCGATTGGATTTTCAAGTTGTTTTGAAAGTTAAGATTTGATTGTCGTCATCTTCACCTTTTAGACTCACAAGTTTTAAACCGGTAGATGTAGGTGTGAATTGGATCATCAAAGAGGATAGGTATAGAAAGATTAAGTTTTGTTGTCTTCAATCTAAAGCTGCAGAGCCGTATTTAACAGTGACTGGAGTCACTAAGGAGGATGTTGAGAAGCGATTTGTTGAAGGTCTTGGCTCCTACCATCAGGCATCAACAGTTATATAAATATTCTTTAAAAGTTTCACAATTAAGAGTTTTACTAAAAACATTTGTATTGCTTGATGTATTTTCAATAGCCACTAGAATCAATGTAGTAAGTTGTGTTTCTTGCGTGAGCACTTGAGATTTGCAGAGAAGAACTCACTTTGAGGAATATCAGATAGGGGGTACAACTGCTAAGGAGGTTTACTTTGATCAAATATTTATTTAGGATGGTATGTTTAAGTGTAGACGAATGTTTTATGTAGAAAGGAAGAAGATTTTTTATTCTCTGAAGATCTTTAAAAAGACTCAAGGAAGAACTTTTAGTATAGAGAGAACGAGTCTCGGCTGATTAGTTGTGGTAGATGGATTTAATCGCTTTAGTGATAAACTTAGTTGTTGCTTAAATGAATGAATCAACTGAAATATTCTCTACTTATGTGGATGGTTGCGTAATGATTGGTTATGTCTTGTGATGTTGAAATCTTGAGTTCTTGTCCTGTGCTTGCGTAGTGACTGCTTATGTCAATGATTTTTCCTGCATTACTTGGATTCCATGATTAAAGTGTTTTCTCTTTCAAATCTACTGTGTATTAATCTTCTGATTATATATATATTTTTTACTATGGAGCTGCACTTATAGTGGTATCATACTTGTCTCTGTCTTACTCTGCATTGAGCGCTTTCTCCATTGTTCCAACTCCTCTGAGAGACTAGACTTGGTGTATGACTACGTTGCCAACCATCGTTATAATGGTTTGGAAAATCTAAGGATTGCTTAGTTCTGAAAGACCAATAGCTAGTTGAGCGGTTTATAGACAAAGATGAACTATTTATAGGCATCGGCATTCGGGATCCCATTCGGGTTTCGGTTTGTCCAATCGGGTCTCGGTTTTGTCCAATCGGGTCTCGGTTCTTCGGGTTTAGCAAAATCAGCCTCATTCGGATTATTTGAAAGTTCGGTTCAGGATCGGTTTGGGTTCTACCGGGTTCGGGTCGGGGTTAGTAAATCTTTAAGGAACCGGTACAACCCGTTATACTTTCGGATTCGGGTCCCAATCGGTTCTTTGGTTTAAAAATACTTGATTTGTACCTACTTTGTAACCAAAAGATAAGTAAAATCGGTTCTTCGGATATAAAATACCTAACGTGTAACTATTTTGTAACCAAAACATAAGTAAAATTGATTTAAAAATAAGAAAGAAACATCAAAATTGATCATTCAAAATCAACTGAAAGGTAAACATAGTTATTAATAGAAAGAAAACTAAATAAATGAAAGCGTAAACGAAAATCAAGTTCTTAAAAAATGAGAAACATTATTCAATAATAACAAAAAATTATTCTAAAAATTTCAAGTTTCAACCGCCACCTTCAACCATCAAGCTTCATGTAATAGAAAATTATTTTATATGTTTAGTAATATCTTAAAGTATTATGGATAATATTAGGAATTAAGATCATGTTCAGTACATGTTCTTATTAAAAAATTTGAATGTTTCGGGTTCTATTGGATATCCATTTAATTTCGGGTTCGGTTCGGATAATACCCATAACCCGAAATACCATAAAACAAGATCCATTCGGTATTTAAATTGGGTTCGGATTGGTTCGGATTCATTTTCATCGGATCGGGTTCGGTTCGGGTTTTCGGGTTTGGTTTATTTGCCTAGCCCTAACTATTTATAACAAATCTCCATTTCTATTATTATCTTGAATAATCAAGCAAAAAAGTAATTTTGTTGTTCTTAATATCAAATATTCTGGAAGGCTTTCGTAAAGGCTTACTACCTCTTCCTAAAATCATGAATTTTCAAAGTTTCTAGACGACTTTCCAAAAATATTATACATTCTTCCCGAAATCAACATAACAAAGCTGCCTTTTTCAGATTTTTTTGTGGTTAAGAAATATGTGCTCGAGCATTTTTGTGACACAACACATAGGAAGGCTAATCACATACAAGTTCATTTCAAGGGTTTGTTGATGATTTACATGTTTATATTACCGATTTGTAGGTGTTGTTTGTTTGATGATTACATGATATGCAACAAACCACATTTACAGTTTATTTTGAAAGCACATCCTGAACACACTAAATGCTTTCCAAATTTCAGAACTATTTATGGAAGTCCATCTAGAAATTGTCAAATGCATTCCAAGTTTTTTTAGAAAACATGTTTATACAGTTAAGGTTTAAATATATTTATGTGTTCGATACTAACAGATGATTCTCCTCTAAATAGCGGCTAAAACACTACTCTTACATGAAATTCACATGCCTCGCGAGTTCAATACCCTTACGAAGCAGAAATATTTTCTGGAAGCCCATCCAGAAATTGCCAAATGCCTTCCAAGTTTTTCTAGAAAACATGTATATATAGTTAAGGTTTAGATATATTTATGTGTTCGATACTAACGGATGATTTTCCTCAACCTGGTAGCTAAAACACTACTCTTACATGAAAGTCATATGCCCCGCGAGTTCGATACCCCTAAGAAGCAGAATTATTTTCTGGAAGCCCATCTAGAAATTGCGAAATGCCTTCCAAGTTTTTTTAGAAATCATGTATATACAGTTAAGGTTTAAATATATTTATGTGTTTGATACTAACAGATGATTATCCTCATCCTGGAAGTTAAAACACTACTCTTACATGAAAGTCATATGCCCCGCGAGATCGATGCCCTTAGGAAGCATAATTATTTTCTGGAAGCTTATCCAGAAATTGTCAAATGCCTTCCAAAACCCGCCTTCGGTCCCTTTGGAAACAAAACCTTTTTCTGTTTTTAAATAAATATAAATATGATGTTTATATCAGTTTAATTATAACACTTTGTAAGTATAACACCCTTGGCATAACAGCTGCATACTAGGATTCCCTTTTCTAGAGTTCCCGGGTTCAATTCTGATACTTTAATTATTAATTCCCTTTTTGAAGTAAAGTCTTATGCTTACTCATTTTATTTTCTGGAAGCTCATCATAAAAATACCATAAGCTATCCTAGATACGATATGTGTCTTTATTATGTTAACACATTTTAATACTTTCTTGATAAAGTTTCTGACAATGCTTCAAGACATCCTAAAATTTCTTTAATAACAACCTAAATGAAACAAACATCGTCATCATTCATTACAAACTTTTTACTTGTCCAAGTTGACATCAAAGTTCATAAATATAGTCTTATCATGACATGTATTGAATCTCCCTTCGTGTTCCTGTCATCCGTAACCAAGCCAAAAATAATTCAGATTTTTTAGCATCAGATTTTCTGGTAAGCTATCCTGAAACATTGAAACACCTTCCTGAATTTTAAAATAAAATTATGGAAAGCTATCCTGAAACATAGAAACACCTTCCTGAATTTTTTTAAAAAATTGATGGAAAACTATTATGAAACTTTGGAACACCTTCCTGAAATTAAAATATTAGTAGACTTGATATCTCTGTGTACAAACTTAAAAGGGGATTCCTGAGAGAAACATGTTAGACCTTTTTATAAAAACTAGACAGTTTCACAAGCACAAGCACAAGCAACAAGAGACTCATATGCAAATTCAAGAGCCTATCAAAGATATCAACATGCCTAAGAAGAACAAGACACCAAACAAAAAAAAATCAAATTTGTTACCATCCGAGTTTCTGGAAGGCTTTCCTAAAACTACACAAACCCTTACTGAAATTAAAAAAGAAATGGCCACACAGTTTCACAGGAAGAACAATCGACTATTTGAAAAATGGCAGCGTAACGTAAGTAGAAACGTCATAATCAAGCAAATTCATGATATTACCAAATATATCAATATGCGTAAGCAAAACAAGTAACCAAGCAAAAAAAAATTCAAATTTGTTAAAATCAGATTTTTTTGGAAAGCATTCCTGAAACTACACAATCCTTCTTGTTTTTTTTTAAAGAAAAAACACTACACAGTTTCAGCAGCACAAGCAAAAAGAGACTAACAATATCATAGCATTTTATGTAGCTCAACTAGTTCTCGATAATAACATCTGACGTAGCTCAACAAAATCAAAAGGGACATTACCTCAAAACCTTGTTTTCCCACATTTAACAGTCTTTGATTTGAGCTCCAACAACTTCTAAGGAACTTTCCTTCGCTACACAACAAACGCAACACAACTTTCTCTTTACCAGAATAACTTCTTGGGTTAATAGTGGTTTCTACGGCTACAAAAGTACCAAAAAATTTAACGAGTCACATTACATTTGCGATTAACGAGAACAAGAAAACGGATTATCTTAGATTTTTGTACTGCTCAAAGTGAATCTGTTCAATTAATACAAAAAACCAAACTTACTAGCTCTCAAGTAACTCTAAAACGCAAGAAATTATCATTGAAGATAGAATACACCATATTTGAATCTCAAAACCCTAGAGTTTGTAATCATACTAAAAAGGCTTCGTTGGAGAATCGGTTCTCTTCGTCGGAGATGATGACAGTTTTCTTCGCCGGAGATGATGGAAATAAATAGGAGTCGTCGGAATGAAATCAGAGTCGCCATGAGAGAGATCGAAGATCAAAGATCGAGGTGTTTCTGATTTTTTTTCCAGTGGTTTTATTTAATTTAAATCGAGGATATTAGAGACATTTTTCCAATTAATGAATGTCATTTCTGTGACTATTCCTTTTTGGTGCTATTTTGGAGAAAAAAACTTAAAAAATGCTCTTATGGAGAGTTGCCTCTCAAAATGTAATATTTATAATTTTGAAAAATAATAGTTTTAGTGCTAAAAAAGATAAGCATTCTAAAGATACGGCCAGGTTACATGGAAAAAAGTTTCGGATCGTCATTTTTAAAGGAATTACTAGATTCTGAACCGCCCTCTTAAAGGACGGGTATATTTTTCGTTTATCATATTTTTGAGTAATTTTGTTTTCATATTTGTTTCTAAAAATATTTGTGTTTTTCTTTGTTTTCATATTTATACAGATTTATAAATATGTTAAACAAAAATATGAATCCTTTAGAATAGGAATCTGTTAAAAATTAAAGTATTTTTAAATTTCGGTTTTGTTGCCATGTACAATCCTTTAAAATAGGAAATTGGGTGGTTATTTAAATTGGTTACGTTATATATTTATACAAGTTAGCGGATCCTAATATAAAGTGGCAGTTACAAAATAAATGGAATTAAAAATTAAAAATTGAACTAAACCTATATCAATAGGTCATGTTGCTAATTTAATAGTATTGATGGTCTAGAACATTTAAAAAAACAATATATATATATATATATATATATATATATATGATAATACTGAAATTCATTATAAAATAGTAACTATATATTTATAACATAATATAACTATTAAAAGATAGTTCAATGGAATATTAACCTTATGCCGTTTAAAGTTAAATATCTAATATATTTGTTCATTCGCATTTGTATGAGTTTCAGTAAACAAAATTATTTCCAGTGCTCCTGGATCGAATGAAAGATTCTCAAAACTTAAGTGTATTGATTAATCCTATAATTTCTAATAGAAATCAGTAGAACCCTTTAACAAGAAAAGATTAAGATTTACATTTAAAAATTCGCAGAAAAACTATTCATTCTAGAGAATTTATATGCGGATTCATATAAAAACTTATATACATTTTTAGCCCACAATAGTAATAAAGGAGGCTTACATAGTGGAACTGGTTGAGAAGTCATGGCTTGTCCTGGTTCTTGATTATATTCTAAAAATCAGGCGTCTATAACCACACATTCGCCCGATTTATTCCAAATTGGTCTAAAAAACTGAATGTCCGATTTAAGTCTGTCTAGACCTTCTAGTCGCCTAAGTAACCGCCTAACCGTCTAGATGGCCACCCAATTTATTTTTAATTACTTTTTTTAATATATTTTTATAATTTATTTGATCTAAAATATTATAACTGCAACCATTTGCATAATTTTGATAAAGATTATATCGTATTAAGTCTATGTTTTATATTTTGTGTGTTTATATAAAAAATAATGCAAATGTGTGTTTAAGATTTACATTTAAGTCTATATTTTGTGTGTTTAAGATTTACATTTAAAAATTCGCAGAAAAACTATTCATTCTAGAGAATTTATATGCGGATTCGTATAAAAAATTATATACATTTTTAGCCCACAATAGTAATAAAAGAGGCTTACATAGTGGAACTGGTTGAGAAGTCATGGCTTGTCCTGGTTCTTGATAATATTCTAAAAATCAGGCGTCTATAACCACACATTCGCCCGATTTATTCCAAATTGGTCTAAAAAACTGAATTTCCGATTTAAGTCTGTCTAGACCTTCTAGTCGCCTAAGTAACCGCCTAACCGTCTAGATGGCCACCCAATTTATTTTTAATTACTTTTTTTAATATATTTTTATAATTTATTTGATCTAAAATATTATAACTGCAACCATTTGCATAATTTTGATAAAGATTATATCGTATTAAGTCTATGTTTTATATTTTTTGTGTTTATATAAAAAATAATGCAAATGTGTGTTTAAGATTTACATTTAAGTCTATATTTTGTGTGTTTAAGATTTACATTTAAAAATTCGCAGTAAAACTATTCATTCTAGAGAATTTATATGTGGATTCGTATAAAAAATTATATACATTTTTAGCCCACAATAGTAATAAAAGAGGCTTACATAGTGGAACTGGTTGAGAAGTCATGGCTTGTCCTGGTTCTTGATAATATTCTAAAAATCAGGCGTCTATAACCACACATTCGCCCGATTTATTCCAAATTGGTCTACAAAACTGAATGTCCGATTTAAGTCTGTCTAGACCTTCTAGTCGCCTAAGTAACCGCCTAACCGTCTAAATGGCCACCCAATTTATTTTTAATTACTTTTTTAATATATTTTTATAATTTATTTGATCTAAAATATTATAACTGCAACCATTTGCATAATTTTGATAAAGATTATATCGTATTAAGTCTATGTTTTATATTTTGTGTGTTTATATAAAACATAAAAAATTAACATTTTGTCCCGCGTAAATCTCGCTTAATCTCCGATTTTCTCACTAGTCACTAGCGCCTAACGTAATTCCTAACATGAGTTCCACATTAAAGATATTGGCCAAACATACTAATAACGATATTCAAATTTACTATAACTAATCACGTGATTTTTTTTCCCGTACATGTCCCCTGCCTATTGTCACTTGAACTATTATTTTTACACTATTAGAGCATTTCCAATGGGATATCTAGCTCCAGAATTTTTAAAATACATATATATATATATGTATATATATATATATATTAATATTAGTATTTAATGATGAGATTCTTAATTTTATGGAAAAATCTAATCCAAAAGTGTTATACACAAAACTTTTAGATTAAATTTCCCACAAAATTAAGAACCTCACAATTAAATGCTAATATATATATATATATATCTTGAGAATCTCCTCGAACTAGAAATTCCCATTGTGAGTGTTCTTATTTTGCAAACAGTTTGATTTTTACGTGAACATTATTCGCCCCTTTACGTTGGGATTCATTTTCACAAATACCCCTCTTCCTCTTTTACAAAAAGAGAAAAGTACCCCTCTCACTGCTTTGCCTACTAAAATTCGCTACTGTTCACATAATTAAGGTTTATATGCCAACTTTTGGTGTAAAAGTGTCTACTAAGAATGGTACCAAAATTTCGTAATGAGGAACACATTAGATTGTCGACTCTTTTAAGGTTTTTAGTGGTCAGAGTTCTGAATTACACGAATGAGTAAGAAAATTAAAACAATTACTTATTTTTTTTAACAAACAGTTGTATTTGACTAACTTCAGGTGTAATTGGTGATGAATTACTACAGAAAAACAAGGCACATTCGGACGGCCAAAAATATTGTCGAAATATTTTGAGGAAATTTTGACAAAATATCAAAAAAACCCAAAAATAGAAGGTTATTGGTATTTTGTCGAAACATTCCGACGAAATACCGAAAAAAATGAAATTATCAGAATTTTTTGAAAAAATTCCAACAAATTATCAAGGAATTATGTGTTTGTCAAAATTTCATCAGAAGTTTTTGATGGAACTACAACGAAAAAAATTATATAGATTAATTTTTGAAATTTCTTCTAGTTTGCCAGAATTCTATCTAAAATTCCTGATGGAATTTCAACGAAAAGACATATGTTTTAATTTTCAAAATTCCTTCTCGTTTGTTGGAATTTTGCCTAAAATTTCTGACGGTTAGCACTTTTATTTTTTAAATTTCAAAATTTCTTTCTAGTTCTTTGGAATTATGTCAGAATATTCTGAAAAATTCTAACGAAAGCTTTCATATATTGGGGTTCTTTTTGGGGATTCACTTTCTCGGAATTCCAACACAATAAACAAATTTTTTTGGAAGTATATTCCGATGGAAATGCGAGGAAGAGATGTTTTCGATATGATTTAGTCAATATTAATGTAAACCGGTTACCCACAAGGTCACAAAATCACATATTAAGTGTCTACTACGAAATGAGTTGACAATCATTTCTTCGGAGTTTTTTCAGAAATATAATTTTACCAAGAAAAATGAACCGCCTAAGTATTCATGTATCGCTTAAAAATTAAATTTGAGACGGAATTATGATGGATTGTTTCCGTCAGAATTTGTTTTTAAAAAATCTTTTTTGTTCCTTCTTCCTCATTTCACTGCTTGCTCTCTAAACTCTCGCTATTCTCTTTCAGCTCTCTCTTTACAGATGCGATCCATCTCTAAAATCATGCAAGTCATCCTCTAATCTTTTTCTATTTGATTATTGTTAGGTTGTGGATGTTAGCTTTGATAATTCTAATATTTTAGAGTTAGATTTTTGTTAGGATTAAGAGTTTTAGGGTTGGTATGTTAGATTTTGGTGTTAGGTTGTTCAATTTTGTGTTTTAGATAGTTTTAGGGCATGCTATTTGTGGTTGCTTAATTTATTTAATTTTGCTCTATAAACTATAATTTNTTTGATTATTGTTAGGTTGTGGATGTTAGCTTTGATAATTCTAATATTTTAGAGTTAGATTTTTGTTAGGATTAAGAGTTTTAGGGTTGGTATGTTAGATTTTGGTGTTAGGTTGTTCAATTTTGTGTTTTAGATAGTTTTAGGGCATGCTATTTGTGGTTGCTTAATTTATTTAATTTTGCTCTATAAACTATAATTTTTTTAAAAAATTTATAAAATGGTTTAAGATTTTTTTTATATTTTTTAAAGACGTTTACAAATATATAAATGATTGATAAAATATTTTATATATAAACATTTTACATATATAAACGAATTTAGTTACATGTTCTACAATCTAAATGTTATACATAGAAATGTTTTTAAATTTAGTTTATATTAAAACGTTTTTATTATATAGTTTATATTAAAAGGTTTTTAAAATTTAGTTTCTATTTAATTTTCTTATTATATATATGAAATTTTAGTATATGTAGTTTTTATTATATATATATATATATATATATATATATATATTTATATATATATATATATAAAACTAAAAACTCTAAAAACGTTTTATAAAATAATTCTTAAGACTTTCTCAATTTCAAAAATAGTTTATATATATATATATATATATATAAACTATTTGTGAAATTTAGAAAGTTTTAAAAATTATTTTATAAAATGTTTTTGGAGTTTTTAGTTTTAATGTCGTTTTACAAGTAAATATATATAAATAACTATTTTAATTATATATACACAATTAGGTCACGTGAATTCTTTTATAAATCCAACTTCATGGACATAGGATACTCATCTAATTAGACCACTGGTGAAAATATAGGATGCAAATATTATTGAAACTGTACATTTAAGTCTGCATTAGCTACTTGATCAAGATGGATGTCATTTTACCACTAGTGAAAAATATATGATAAAGTTAGGTTATCAGGTGGAAGGGATGTATCTTGATAGAGATAAATTGTTGCCGATGCATGTACCTACAGTCATACATTTGTAAGTGTATTTTTGGAAGATTTGATGTCCACCCAAAATAAAAGTTTTCTTGTGGCAGTTAGTATCAGGTTGTATATCAGTGAAGAAAAATTTGTGCTCAAAGGGTATGCAAGGGATTTCCAATGTGCGAGATGTGGAGCTAACGAGTAATCAATTGATAATTTATTTTTTAGTGTCCTCCGTCGAGTCAAGTTTGGGGGCTATTCAAGTTCCCATCCAATCCAGACACTTTTTTTTCTTCCAAGGCGCTATTCACAAACTTGGATTATCTATATTGGAGGGTGTTTACGGAAACGGATGATCATCAATTTGCATGGATTTTATTGTATATTTAGAAATAACGAAATAATAAAGTGTTCAGTAATATAGATGTGGATCCTAGAGACACTCCAAAATTGACACTCCGAAAAAGGCAGACTGAATCTTCACTTTGGTCCGAGGCCCAGGCCCTGATCCTAAGTGGGAATTCCTGACTACGTGAATCCAGTGAATTTAGATTACCTACGATCTCGGGGCGCTGGTGGTTTACCGATGGGTCGTGAAAAGATAAGGATTTGCTTCCTGGACATGGGTGATACAGTACACTACAAGGTTCACAGGGATTAATGGAGCAAGGAGTTCGAGAGCAAATCTTTCGCCATTACATTCAGAGATGGAAGCTCTCGTATGGGAGATGGATAGTATGAGGAACTTGCGTCAATACCGTGGTACTTTTGCGACAAATTATATTCAGTTGGTGAAGATGGTTTCAGATAGAGGAATGACCCATCTTTCCGAACTATTTGGAAGATATCAAGATCCTGTAAGAGAGTTTCACTCATTTAGAAATAATTTATATTTTAAGAACATTGAATACCTAGGCAGATAATCTGTCACAATGCTAGAAAAGAATCATCTTTAGTTGTTCATATAGATGCAGAACTACCAGTTTGGTTTGCAGAGGCTTCATAGAGTATGTTTGGTTGATGACAAAAAAACTATATATATATATATATATATATAATTGAAGTACAATTTTCTTTAAAATGTATTGTATATAAATGATTTTAACGCAATTTATATAATTTTTTTGCTTTTTATTTAAATATTATTCAAATTTTCTGAAGAATATCATCTATCAGAAATTTTTGATAAATAATTTTTGACGGAAAATATTCTTCAGAAATTTTTGTCAGAAAATAATATGTTGAAAATTCGTTAGATATCCTGAGAGAATTCTGACGAACTAGTACTGACGGAGATTTTTGTCAGAATTTTATGAAAATTAAGTTATTCCAATGAAAAACTAACAAATTTCTCCGTCAGAATTAGCATATTTTCTTGTAGTGAATAAATGAAATATATGGAATGATAGGAATTGTTATTTATGGAATTTAATGGAATGGAATCAACATTGCACTTGTTCCCAAATGCTTTTGATTTGGAATGATTTTACAAATGAAAGTTAAATAAATTTCTGGAAAAATATGGAATGAAATGAAACATTTTTCCATTTTACTTGTAACTGGTAAACTTTTTTTTGGAGTGGAAATGAATTAAGCATTCATGAAAATTTTATTCTAAAAAAATGCATTCTAGTTACACCCTTAGTCATATATCCATTTACACACATATACATTTTTCTTGGCTACATATACATCATATTTAGACAGTTAAGTGAGGATTGTCAATATATGTTTAATAGAGAAAAATGTTGTATGATTTAGATAATTATTCCAAAAGAAAAAATCTTGCAAGCTTTACAAAATCTCGAACCAATATTGAAATAAAACTATATCTAACATGTCAAATTATCAATAATTGATGGAGCCCCATATGTAAAAGGAAGTTAAGACGTGAGAAATTGTTTTGGATCTGAACTCAAAAGGCCTAAGATCGTATGAAGCTTGTTTTACTGACCTTTAAAGTTAATTATCTTGTTTGAGATATGAGGATGACATATATAAAACTATTCTAGCAACATTACAGAGTTTATCTTTAGCATGTATATGTATATGTATACAGCAAATATAAAGAGACGTAAAAAAGAAAATAACCCATAGTTTTCCTAAAAATTACATATTCATGCCACTCTAATTAAACTCAGTCGTAAACATCTGCTTATTTACATAACTTTTTATTGATGTCACCTAGCCCAATAAATCATGGATTTCGTTTGGAATTAAATAAAAGGAGACTAAGCTTTATATTATAATACATGATGTTATTTTATAATACATGATAGCCCAGATCATAACTACCTTTCTTTACTAAATAGACCATTCTTTACTTATTAAACATATTATGTTTAGCATTAGCCCAACATATAGGCCCAATCTTGGCCAACATAATTATTCACATAAATATGTTCTATGTATTTTTAAGTTTTGATGATTCTCTTTTATAAAAGTTAATTATAACTAAAATATTTTTAAAATATTATTTTCCAAACAATAATTAATTTTCTCTAAAATGGATTTATCTTAATTGATACAAAGATACAAATTTAAAAGCTTTGTAAACAAACAAATGTAAAGAGCATAATATGGATGATCCGTATGAATTATGTATATTTGCATCATATATAGAACACAAATGTAATATGGTAAAATTTATGTATCTATATTATTAACTATTGAAATAAATTACAAATGTTCGGAAAAATACATTTGAAATAACCAATTAATGTTAATATGAATGTTATATATCCACATCTTAAATATAATATACAGAAGTAAAGATACCACCCGTGCGGGTCATAAGAATAGAATATATGGATGATCTGTGTCAATATGAATATTATATATCCAGATTTTATATAGAACACAAATGTAATATGGTAAAAATGATGTATCTATATTAATAAATATTGATATAAACTATAAATTATCAGAAAATATATCTGCGCGGGCGCGGGTCAAAGGGTAGTTTATTTATTAAAACTTAAAAAATATAAAGACGATAAATATTATAAATAGTAAAAAGAGAGAAATTCTATGTTGAAAACATGAACAAGTGGTATATCATTTTTAATAAATATAAATTTTAAACTTTGAGATTGTTCTGATTCAGATTTTACATACTAATAAGGTAGGCTACATCTCCGCATACTCAATTTCAGTTTTATCTAACATGGTACCAAAAATTAGCAGGCTGATCAATCATCAAAGCACCTCTCTCTAGACTCCCTAACTTCTATCTAAAAAGTTTCTTCATCAGTTCTTCATTGCTCACCAACTCCAGCCGCTTCCACACGGCTGGAGTTGGGTTATGTCTTTATTTTCTCTGTAGTTTTCCTTTGTTTTGTTTGCATGTTTGATTTTGGAGGTGTTAATCTAAAGCTTCAGATCTGTTTAGACTTAGCTTGTTTCGAGATTAGAGCCCTAGATTTGCAAGATCAACAGCTTGATGATATGTTTTCTAAGTTGCATGCGCTTTATCTCTACTGTTGGTGTCTTTAGCTTCGCTTTGTCTCGACACTTGCTCTGGCTTGTTTATCATCATGTTTGTAGTAGTTTGTGTTAATATGCTTCCCTTGATTGGGCTTTGGTTCCGAAGAACTTGTTGTTCTGCCGGCTTAATTTCCGGATTTAGTCTGGCCTTTGTTTGTCTGATGATGTACTCCTCCATGTGTAATGTTGTTTGTTAATTAATGCAAGTATTTTTTAGTGTTAAAGAAAATCAATCATCAAAGCTCATCTACCGTATCTAAATTCCATTGGATCACGTCACTTTTTATTGGGTTCATTGTTACGCTCACAATTTCACAATTATACCAGTGACCTACTATAATGATAAATGGGACAACCTATTTCATTTCATTCACATATGAAAGGCTTAGTAATTGACTATATATCATTTCATCTGAGTGAAAACTGATCCAGTATCATACACTAACATGTATATAAAATTTGCAATATAAAAATGAAGGCACTATAACGTTCTAATTCAACTTCCCCAATTTACATATGTAAGAGTCTGTGCACAAAAAACTATATAATTTTCAAATGCTCTGATTCCGTTCATTTCACGGTATGTTTTAATATGTACCAGTGGCTAGGGACTGCGATTTATTCAATTATGGTTTGGAATGGTAATGAACCACATCACACCACCAAAAATATAGTAACAAAAAACTCTATATATACATATATATTTATATATTTTTGTTACTATTAGAACCACACTGCACTTATCCCGCAGTTATCCCACATGTTACCATTTAGAGCCAAGATAAGTTCTGTTTTTTATTTGCCATGACATAACACAGTGATTGCCACATCCCACTGCACATAAAACACTATTTCTTAAAATGATGTTAGTCAATTACACAATGCGTCACCGGTCATTACCTAACTGATGGAATCGGTTGAATATTTGTTTTTTTGTGTGTAATTACTAGTACTTGTTTTTGTTAAAGTTGTTAGATGCAGCTTCTACAAAACCAACTACCATATATCACTTTCTCATACGTTAAAGATGCACGATACAAATTGAATGGTAAAAGTTAGTCGATACATCCACTATGATGATTATATAATTCACTACAAGAAAACATAGTCATAAAATTACGAGTACAAAAGTGTAGTCATAATTGTACATCGAAGTTATGACCCTTTAACAACGAAATAAAAAATTATCGTAACTGAGACGTAACTTTGCGACAAATAGAATTCATTGTAAAGGACACATAATTTAACGATTAGATTACAACTACATGTACAAGTGATCATAAAGCAGAGGTACCTTTACGACTACATTACATCGAATATTATTCATCTAATTAACGATTTATTTTCGAGTCGTAGCTGCTAATTCCTAGTAAAAGTTTCCTATTCCCACCTAGCACACTCGGAATTTCCTTATAAACATGTCTCTAGCTATCTATGAGCTTCGGTGTTGGATGTATGCACATAGAGATTCTGCAGGAAGAGTGCACTACAAGGAAAGAGAGTAAAGATAGCATAAGAAGATAGCGTTCTGATCGAAAATGCTATCTTTGATATAACTTTTTTAAGATAGCGTTTTATAATGTACATGCTATGTTTTATTTTTTAAACACTATCTTTAATTTGGGCGGAAAAATAATTTAAGCTTCCCGCTAAGTACGTAGTTGAAAAAGAAGCGGCCAAATTTTTCATTTTCCCATACTGGATTAAATCTAAAAAAGTAAAGAGAGTAAAAGAAATATATCTACTCTCGACGAAAAAAGATGTAATCGGTTCGCTGTAATCGGTTCAATGTGTGTTTCATCCTCGCAGTGGTGGTCGTCTGATAACTGGCGCTTCATGTAGCTGGAACTTCGAGAAGAGATGTAATCGGTTCACTGTGAAGGGCCCGGTGAGAAGTTCAAGTGCCAAGCTGAGGTTCGTTTCTAATGAATGTGAAAATTTGAGACTTTATCATTGGGAGGTGAGCAGATTGTTGGATTTGATTGTTCATAGCTTATACAGTCATAAGAATTGATTAAATGTGTATTTTGTATATGTCTACAGTAATGCAAGTGATGCTTTTGATAAGCTGAGGTTCTTGAGTGTGACAGAGCCTGCTTTGCTTGGAGATGGTGGTGACAACGGAATAACTTATAGACTGTCTTGGAACCATTGCTCAGAGTTGGTGCTTCCAAATTCTTGAAGGCTCTTAAGGTTTCTTTTTGTTTCATCTTTTCTAGTAAATCAATCTTGACGTCAAGTTTATAGACTCATTGGTTTGATATCTCTCTCTTTATTCAGGAAAACAAGGATCTTGGTGCTGACAACAGTTTAATAAGAAAATTTGGTGTAGGTTTTTTCTCGTCATGTCAAGAAACACACTTGAAACTCAGAGTTTTGAGATACTATGTTTTAGATGTTTTTTTAATGATCATGTTTTGCATGTTTGGTTGTGATGAACTTCTGAGCACGTTGTGTTTTGAGGTTGCAGGACACAAATTCTGAATCACAACAAAATTATTATGATCGTCCTGGTTATGCCGTAAGCTAATCTATCTCTCTGGTTACTTGCTTTAATTGTTTTTGTCCTGGTTCAGATGATGGGTTCTTTGAATAATGTTTTTTGTTTACTATGTAACGCCGAGAAGGATCCCTGGTCGTCATCAGAACAAAAAGGTCAAAACTTCATACCGTACCCTTCAATAAAGTTTGCACCTTTCTGTGATCTTTTTTTTTAATAGTCTCTTTCTTGTAACAGTTGAAGTTGGAAAATGATTGGGTTTCAGACAATCCAGGAGAAGTACTCTATCTCGGTCGCCATATGGAGACCCAAGATTTGCATCAAGCCAGTTGTCATATGGCGACCGAGGCTGATGTCATCCGGTCGCCATATTGCGACCAGAGATGATGTCACCCGGTCACCATAGTCTTTTAACCTCGCGGTTGCCATATGCAACTGGGGATGATGTCATTTGGTCACCATATGTAAACCGGGACTTTGAACCAAGCTGGTTGCCATGTGGCGGCCGTGGCTTTTCACCAAGCCGGTCGCCATATTGCGACCGAGGCTTTGCACCAAGCTGGTTGCCACATGGAGACCGGTACTGATGTCATCCGGTCACTGATATATCATGGATTTTATCCAGTTTTAACCATGATTTATATATGTTTTTGGAAACAAAAGGATACTTTTAGTGTCTTTTTAGAGCTTTTACAGATTCAGGTACTCACTGGTGTAAAATGGCCATTTTGGAGCTAAAATGGAGACTTTATGAAGATATGAACAAAATGTGTTGAAGACATCGACCGATGCGCATTAAAAGCAATCGACCGATGAAAGATCATCTAAATCGATCGATAAAAGACATTCTATATCGATCGATACAGAAGTCTTCCAAAGCAATTAAATGATCGAATGTGCATCGATTATATAAAACTGAATTCCGCTACTCGGAAATATCACTTTCCTCTACCTTTTATCGACCAGATGTTGGAAAGATTAGCAAATCACCAATACTATTGTTTTCTTGATGGGTATTCTGGATTTTTCCAAATCCGGATACATCCAGATGATCAAGAAAAGACAACTTTCACGTGCCCCTATGGAACCTTCGCATATCGGAGAATGCCATTTGGTCTGTGTAACGCCCCCGCTACTTTCCAACGCTGCATGATGTCAATCTTCACTGATATGATAGAAAATTTCATGGAAGTATTCATGGATGATTTCTCAGTTTATGGATTAAGCTTTAAAATTTGTCTCGACAACCTATGCAAGGTTTTGGAGAGATGTGAGGAAAAGAATCTGGTCCTCAACTGGGAAAAGTGTCATTTCATGGTCAATGACGGAATCATGCTCGGACACAAAGTGTCCCCAGCAGAAATTGAGGTAGACAGAGCAAAAATAGAAGTGATGATGAGTCTACCACCCCCAACTAACGTAAAAGATATCAGGAGCTTTCTAGGACATGCAGGCTTTTATAGGAGATTTATAGAGGATGTCAGCAAGATAGCCAGACCCCTGACTACTCTCCTTTGTAAAGACACTAAGTTCGATTTCACACTGGATTGCCAGCAAGCATTTGCAAAGATTAAGAAGGCACTTATAACTCCACCCGTCGTACAAGCACCTGACTGGAACCTCCCATTCGAGATAATGTGCGATGCGAGCGATTTCGCTGTAGGAGCAGTTTTAGGGCAACGAAAAAAGAGAAGAAGCTACATGCTATCTATTACGCCAGCCGAACTCTGGACGATGCCCAAAGGAACTATGGAACAACCGAGAAAGAACTGCTTGTAGTAGTATACACTTTTGAGAAATTCTGTAACTATCTAGTAGGCTCGAAGGTCATTGTTCACACTGATCATGTCGCTATTCGGTATCTAATGCAAAAGAAAGATGTGAAACCACACCTTATCCGATGGATACTCCTTCTCCAAGAGTTCGATATGGAAATAAAGGACAATAGGGGAGTAGACAATGGTGTCGCAGATCATCTTTCTCGGATCAGAATAGATGAAGAAGTCCCTATCAATGATTTCATACCGACTGAAAAAGTGTACTTCACAAATTCTTCACTCATCGGCCAGATACAACTCTCTTCTGAATTTGCATCGGCCGTTGATACTGAAGGTAATGATTTTGGAGACCTGACATCGATCGATGCACTTTCAGTTGAATCGATCGATACTGGTGATACCATGTCGATCGATGGAAGCGATTATATTGACTTACGCAACATCACGTTTAAGATCCTCATCGACATGACCGTGACTGTGGCACGCCAAACACTCGCTGATAGACACAACATTTCGCTTAGTGGAGATGTCGAGCAGGAAACGCATGCTGTGGAAAAGCAATTTAGCGAGAGACCTTGGTATGCTGACATAGTAAATTATCTTGCCGCCAACGTCGAACCCGAAGAACTTAAACACTACGACATAAATAAATTTTTCAGAGAAATAAGGAGGTATCACTGGGACGAACCTTACCTTTATAAACAGTGCGCCGACGGCATATTTCGACGATGCGTGGCTGAATCTGAAATTGCTGATATCATTTACCACTGTCATGGACCTGAATACGCTGGGCATTTTGCAACCTTTAAAACGGTTTCCAAAATTCTCCAAGCTGGATTTTGGTGGCCTACTATGTTCCGCGACGTTCATGCCTTCATCGTCAAGTGCGACAGATGCCAACGTCGAGGAAAAATCAGCAAGAGACATGAAATGGAACAAAAATTTATCCTTGAAGTAGAAGTTTTCAATTGTTGGGGGATCGACTTCATGGGTCCTTTCCCTACTTCTTACGGAAACCGCTAAATTCTGGTTGCTGTCGATTACGTTTCCAAATTGGTTGAAGCAATTGCATCACCCACGAATGATGCCTCTGTTGTTATCAAACTTTTCAAAAGCATCATTTTTCCAAGATTTGGAGTCCCTCGTGTAGTTATAAGCGACGGTGGTACCCATTTTATCAAAAAAATCTTTGAGAATCTGCTCAAAAAGAACGGAGTCCACCACAGAATTGCAACGCCTTACCATCCGCAGACTAGTGTACAAGTCGAAGTTTCTAACAGGCAGATCAAAGAGATTCTAGAAATAACTGTCGGAGCCACACGAAAGGATTGGTCCACGAAATTGGATAATGGACTCTGGGCTTACATAACAGCTTTTAAGACGCCACGAGGAACGATTCCATTTCACCTACTCTACGGTAAATCTTGCCACTTACCAGTAGAATTAGAGCATAAAGCAGTCTGGGCTACTAAATTGATAAATTTTGACATAAAATCAGCTGCAGAAAAGAGACTAATCCAGCTAAATGAACTAGATGAAATAAGACATCTGGTCTATGAGAACTCTAAGCTCTATAAAGAGAGAACCAAAGCTTACCATGACAAACACATTGTTTCTCGACATTTCGTCCCGAATGATCAAGTTCTCTTATACAACTCTCGTTTGAATCTATTTCCCGGAAAACTTCGCTCTCGTTAGTCTGGCCCTTTTACTGTCATAGCGGCCCCACCAAAATGAACCGTTAACCTTGTAAACGAGAAGGGAGAATAATTTACGGTAAATGGACAACGAGTGAAACACTATTGGGTCAAGCCCCCAAATGATAAACCCCTCCGGCTAGGTACGCCTAACTCCGCCAATGATACCCAATAGAATAGGTTAACCCAATCAGAATTTAATTTATCATGTTTTTCAAAATTAATGCATTTAGTTTCAATTAATTAATTACTTAACCTTAAGCAAAATAGAAAGCATAATAGCCTAATCAAGTCTTATCGACCGATATACACCTCTATGTATCGGTCGATACGGACATATCGAGGGCAAACACCTTTTAAGTCGATACGCGCCTCTCTTCCCCTCATAAGCGCACAACACACCCATAACACAAAAACCTCCCTTTCTCTCTCGATTCTTCACGGATCCTACCTGTTTTTTTTTGCCTCAATCGATTCGAAATTCTCCCCTATCTCGATTTTGCTCTGAATTCTGAAATCCTCCAACGTATAATCCTTTTATTTCTAGATTTCTAAAGAGAACAAGGTTGAACTCATATTTTCCCTAGAAATCGGTCGATAGGTTCGTTTTTAATCAATTAGAGTTGTTAGGATCGTTAGATTAGAGGTTTATAAATTTTAGAACTAGGATTTACATTTTGAAATTGCGATTTGCGTTGTTGAGATTCTTGCAGGTTTCGCGACTCGGTATCGATCGACACGGTGCTTGCTCTGTCGATCGATATGCACGTCTTGGCCGGACTCATAAGAACATGAAATCGATCGTTATCGATCGATATCCATCGACTGACATCGGTCGATATCGATAACACAACGGATTGCTGATACTCTCGTTTTCTCTCCTTTTTGCAGATGGTTTCTGACGCGCAACGTGAGAGGAGGACCAAGCGGAAACTCGATGGTCCTAGCTCCTCCAGAAGAGCACCTCCATCATCTTCTTCCT
Source organism: Eruca vesicaria subsp. sativa (assembly GCA_932364175.1). Classification (NCBI taxonomy): domain Eukaryota; kingdom Viridiplantae; phylum Streptophyta; class Magnoliopsida; order Brassicales; family Brassicaceae; genus Eruca; species Eruca vesicaria. The sequence continues at coordinate 14,192 of CAKOAT010117377.1, read as the reverse complement.
CTTCTGAAAGGGAAGACGAGCGCGACTCTTGGCCACGCGCAGATGGAGAACCCATCCGGATCTACCAGCAATTCGCCGACAATCGGGTCGCAGCTACGAGCACCGCATGCCTGCAACGTCTTGTGAGCAATTTCTGGGACAACTACGACAGCCTGCTCTACAACGCATGGCTTGATGTGGAGATTTTGCCCACTCATTTCATCGACTCAGCCACCCTCCGACGTCTAGGGATCGAGAAGGACCTTAGCGAGATGCTTGTCCAGCTCGGATTTGGGACCATGGGTTCCCGATCCTATGACCTTTACGCCTCGCTCGTCAAGCAGTTCATGGCCACGGTTCGCTTTGTGTACAAGAACCCGCCACCAACTGTTGCTTGTGGCGGTGTTCTCTCCTTCTTTGCTAGAGGCATCAGGTACTATGTCTCTGTCCCCGAGCTCTGCGAGATCTAAGGGTTTGGGAACGACACCGCCACCTCCAGTTCCATCTCCGCCTTCTCCTAGGTCACCAAGTTCTGGGCGTTCTTTGGCACAGGTCCCTGGAGCTCAGCCTCAGTGCTTCATTCTGATATCCGCCACCCGACTCTGCGGTACTTCATGAGGATCCTTGCCTCCACTCTGCTGTGCAAGATGGAGCCTAACAAGGTAAGGATCACCGAGCTTTCCCTGCTGTACCACGCACTGGACGGACTGGTCGATCTGACCTTTTTGGACCCCGAGCGCGACATGGCCACACCCAACCTGGGTGCCTTCTTCGCTGAGCACCTAGTCAGCCTGAAGACCAAGCCTTTTTCTGGTGGATCGGGGAGGAAGAGGGAGACCGTCGGGAGTTTGCTGACACCGATATTCCAGCACTATCAGGTTTGATGAGGGCACCGCAGTCACCACTCGGCTTTACATGGACGAGGAGCCTCTACGTCACAGCAACTGGATGGACAGGCAGCGGCATTGGTTTTTCAGAACTTCAGCTGGTCTACACCGGTTCCTTTTCCCTCACCCAGCGACGATTGCCTTTGCCGGCAACCTCGACAGGCTTCGGTTCCAGCCAGACCCGAGACTAGTCCTCGACCCACCCGCGCAGCGCCGTGTCACAAGGGCCCGCAGCACCGGTACCTCTGGAGCTTCATCATCAGCATCGCTACCCCCGTTCCCAGATCTCTCAGGGATAGAGACATGAGAGGAGCAGGTCTACAGGAGAGGAGTGTTGGATGATCTTCGCGCCATCTGGTCCCGTGTATCGAGATGCCGTTGTTCGAGCCGCACGAGCACTTCAGCCATTGACCCATCGGCGACAGGTCCTTCCCACCAGCCTGTTCAGGATGACGAGCATGCCGAGGAGGACGAGAGCAGTGACGACTGATTCACTTGCTCCTTTCTATCCCTTATCTCGTACTATTATGTTTTCACTTTTATTTTCAGACTTGTAGGATTTTTATTCGTACTTTCTATGACTATGCCTGCTACTATCTTTTATCTAACTATTTGTGTGTGTTGCGTATGTCTAACAGAGCTAACATAGAGTTGCATAACCCATCAATGGTGAGTGTGAGTCTGACAGACTAACTACACAATAGGCGAAGGCACCCTATATCGATCGACGTAAGCCATATTATGTCGACCGATACAACTAACCATATATCGATCGATGTCTTAACATACATATCAATCGATATGTAAGGGCAGAGGTACGAATTTTCCCACTAACATGAATATTTTTGCTACATTCAACTTCTAATTTTTCCTCTTAGACAAAATAACACTGGGGACAGTATTGTTTAAGTCTGGGGGGTGTATCTTACTAACATTTTCATTTGTTATCATTTTCATTTCATTACTATCATTTTTACTTTATTTTAAACAAAAAAAAAGTGTTTTACTAAAAAGAAGGAAGCAATGATTATATAGATTCATACTGGTTACCTAACCACTTCTTAAGCACCACTCTTAGATTTGTCAGTTACAAAAGGTACTAGAGATGCTAAAGCATAGCACCGGTCAACTATGACAACACTTGTTGAAAATGTATGGAAGAACCAAAGCCAATTTCCAACCTAAATTGACATCTATTGCTTGTCTTGTGGCTTGGTATACAAGAGATCGGAATCCTCTTGCAAAATCTGGAAGGTAAAAGTCTCAATAATTTTGGTTTCTTTCTCTCCTCCCTTTGGCATCCAAAAAGAAAATAAAAGATTGAGATGATTTCCTGAGAGGCAGAGGGAGAGGTACATTACCCATGACCCCAATATTCTAATTCAAAGGAATGATCACACATTGTGGAAGCGAGGGAGAGGTACATTACCCATGACCCCACTATTCGCCTACACCTTGTCAGAAAAAAAAACTATAAAAAGTAAAAAGATCAATAAGATGAACATTAGTTGTTCATTGGGATTGATATAAAAGAAAAAGAAATTTGGGATTCAGAGAAAGGAGATAAAGAGAGAAAATGAACCAAAATGAGAATGCCTGAAACTTGCTTGAGTTGAATCCAAGTGTTCCTTGATCGATACTCCCAAGGTAAAGCCTACACCTTTATTTTATGCATAAATGAGATTAGCAGAAAGGATAGACAAACAAGATCATTGATTTGTTGGCTAGTTGAATTTGGTTGCTAAGCTAGGATATGGTATAATGTACTTCTGAGATTGATAGATATTTGAAGTGGATTGCATTAAGTAAAGAGGTGATAGTTCTAGGTTTTGAATTATAGGAGCTTCCGCTTTTCAAACCTTTTCTAGACCAATGTTATATTATTTGCTTGAGGACAAACAAAAGGATAAGTCTGGGGAAGTTGATATATCATGGATTTTACCCATATTGAACCATGATTTATATATGTTTTTGGAAACAAAAGGATACTTTTAGTGTCTTTTTAGAGCTTTTACAGATTCAGGTACTCACTGGTGTAAAATGGCCATTTTGGAGCTAAAATGGAGACTTAATGAAGATATGAGAAAAACGTGTTGAAGACATCGACCGATGCGCATTAAGAGCAATCGACCGATGAAAGATCATCTAAATCGATCGATAGAAGACATTCTATATCGATCAAGACAGAAGTCCTCCAAAGCAATTAAATGAAGATTAGAAACCCTAATTGCTTCACAAGAGTTTTACTAATTTACACCTTAAGTCCCTGGCCGCCTGTTAGGCTATTTTAAGAGGGTTTTGTACTAGATTAAGCAGACTTCTCCAGAGACCTTTTTAGACCTAATTTTAGAGAAACATCTAGCCATACTTTTGAAGAAGAGCTTAGGAATTGAGAGAGAGATCTGAACTACAATCCAGAGAAGATCTTGAACTCCCTTGCTTTACTTATTGTTTCTCTTATTATTATTATTATTATTATCTTAAAGCATTATTCAAACCATTATGACTTTGTCTCTCATAAATATGTTTGAGTAGTCTCTCTTGTTAGATTTAGGTTTCTCATTAGGGTTGACTCATGCATTGAAGTAACCATCATTAGGGTATTTAAAATATAGTTCTAATTCTAGTCATCATGAATACTAATGTTAAGGATTGATCACCCTTACCTCTGATTTTAGGAATAATTTGGATAAGTGAGAACTTAGCAATTACCTAGATTCTAAGTTGTTTATTGAAGACTAGAGAACCCTTTCAAACCAAACTTTAGAACTCGCTGGTGCAATATCGATTGACAAGATAACCGTCCTATGGACCGATATAGTATAACAACGATCGATCGATATTTCTATCGAACTATCGATCGATATTTGCTCAAGGTCATCGAATGATAGTTCTTGACCCGAGATCCAGTAAGAGTTAATACCTTAATTCCTTAAGGTTTTAATCCATAACTATGAATAATAAAAACCCTTTATAACTTGCATGCTTGTCGTACCTGAGAAAATACCTACGTTTAACTAACTACCTTCTTTCCTCTTAACAAACAAATCAATCAATCAAGCAAATTGCTTGGTTACCTTTTAAGTTATTGTTTAAAAATTGCTATCTAGCTTTACTTCAAAAACTAAATAATCTGTTGTGTGATCCTAGAGTCTCTGTGGATTCGATCCCTAAGTACTACAAGTGAACCTCTTTTGATGAGAGTAACTTACTCATAGGGTAATTTGAGTGATATCAGTCACCATGTGGTGACCGAGGCTGATGTCATCCGGTCATCATATGGCAACCGGGGCATAGTGTAGTTCAGATTGGTGTGTGGCGACACAATCCCCCGGTTCCTCGATTAACTCTTTCGAGGACTTTTGTTTCAGTTTTCTTTTGAAAGGTTTTTCGAGTAGATTCTCCTAGAGTAGTAATCTTAGACGTTGATTTCGAGATTGTCGATAGAATAATTCTAGAACTAAACGTACAACCTTTTCATTAAAATTATACGTAATTTATATTCTGAGAATTATTTTCTGGGGACTTTCAGGCATTGACTCCGTCGTGACCGATTTTTACCTCAACAAAAACCTTCCACCAGATATGTGTATGGCAAGAGAATTCCTTTTCATTAGTATATTGATACATGGGCCTAAGCATCCAAAGAGGTCCCTCGATGTTTTCCTACAACCTATGATAGAAGAATTGAAGGAATTATGGTCAATAGGGGTGCAGATATATGATTGTTCAACGAGAACAAACTTTACTATGCGAGCAGTTCTTCTATGGACCATCAGCGATTTTACTGCATATGGGATGTTATCAGGTTGGACTACGCATGGAAGGCTAGCTTTTCCTTATTGTATGGGAAACATATGTGCATTTCAGCTGAAGTATGGTAGGAAGACATCTTGGTTTGAATGTCAATGGAGATTTCTTCCCATTTACAATCTGTACAAAAAAAAACAAACTTTGTTTAGGACAAAAGTGGTTGTACGAGATACCGCTCCACCTTATTTATCTGGCGAGGAAATCAAGAAAGACATTGATTACTATGGTGCACTAGAAACAGTTAGTAGAGGAGGTAATTGGCCTATTCCTGAAAATACAGCTGATGGTTACGGGACACAGCATAATTGGCACAAAATGAGTATATTTTGGGAACTTCCACTACTGGAAGGATCTAGTTTTGCGACACAATCTTGATGTGATGTATATAGAGAAGAACTTCTTTGAGAACATCATCAATAAATTTCTGGATGTCCCCCGGAAGACAAAATATAACAAGAACTCAAGGTTGGATTTGCATGCATTCTACTCTAGAAGTGAGCTGCATATTAAAAATAATGGGAAAATTCCGGTTTCCATTTTTAGATTGTCACCAGAAGAAAAAGCGGCATTGTTCAAGTGGGTGGCATCAGATGTGAAGTTTTCTGAAGGTATGTTTCAAATCTATTATGATGTGTTGAGGAAGGACAAAAGTTTTCAGGGATGACGAGTCATGACTGTCATGTGTTCATGCAACGACTTCTACCATTTTGATTTGCGGAGTTGCTTGCAAAAGATGTTCACGAAGCACTTGCAGGTAACAAGCTTACTTTTTAGAACATATATAGTTATCGGATTTTGTTAAAAAAAAAATTTTATTCATTCTGTTGTATAATATATTTGGAGGTATTGGAGCTTTTTCTAAAGATCTTAGCTCACATACCTTAACTGAAGATGTCGTCAGACAGTTTGATGAGAATATCTCAATCTTAATGTGCAATCTTAAACTTGCCTAGTATATAATAATTGCAATGTACGTATTTAACGATTATTTTTAAAAACATTGATTCCATTGTCCAAGTTGAAGAAGCATTACCAGGAATATCAACTACTGATCTCAACAAACGAAATAAGCAACATTTCGTGAATTGGTTAAAAACACAGGAATAAATCACAATATATTAATTAATTATGTCAGTTATACTATTATGATATTAATATACATAAATTACAGGTTGATTATGGTGATCCATTCTATAGTCTTTGGGTTCGTGAATTGATACAAGGTCCGGTCATTAAGGTCACCACAACACCTGTGTATTTTACACAAGGTTACACTTTTGACACTTACGAGTATGAAATTTGTCAAGCAATGATGAACTATGGAGTATGTGTTAAAGGTGAAATAGATTTCTATGGGATCTTACAAGAGATCATCGATGTGGAATTACATGGTTTAGTGAAGCTTAAATGTGTCATCTTCAAATGTGAATGGTTTGACCCTACCGTCAATAGAGGTGTTTGGTATAGCAAGTCTAGAGTTGTAGATATCAATGTTGCACGGAGGTACATCAAGTTTGAGCCTACATACTGGCATCTCAAGCAGACTAAGTTTCTTTTATTCCATATTTGAGGATTAGACAATCTGGAATACCTTGGTTAGCCGTTATAAATGTTACACCTTGGGGCTGAGTATTGAGTGATGAACAACCGATTTTGTAAAAATATTATGTAAAGCAAGTGGAAGTACCTGAAAAACCTACAATTGAAATCTTACTTGGTGATCCGCAAAACCCAGGATATGAAGATCTTCCAGACGATATAGCGAACGAAGCCAACAAAGATGAATTTGAAGAAAGCGATGACCCGAGTGATGGTTCTGATGACGAGTCAAATTAATTATGTTACATCGTTTTGGTTATCTTTTTCATTATCTTGGTCATGTATGTATTATATATGAACTTAATGTTTTACAAAAACATAATTTATGGTAAAAACAAGTTATGTGACTGTGTAGTTTAGAATTTATAGAAGTGTAAAATGTATAACTTATGAAGTTTGGGGGTTAGGGTTTCGTTTTAGAGTATAAACACATGTCGTCTCTCTTTCGCATTAAAAAAACTGATGGTCTCAAATTTGTCGTAAAGGCTGTTTTCCTTATTTTGTCTTAACGTTACCATTATTTTACGACGAAACCAAAAACACGGAGGGTCTCTATTTTGTCGTTAGTAAATTCATAGAAATATTTCCTATAAATTGCACCCACCTCTCATTCTTAGAAGCACAAGAAAAAAACTAAAATAAAGTTAAACTAAATGAGACTGAAAGGAGTGCACTCTCACCAGTATTGTTCATACCATCTCCATGTAAAAGATACGTGGAGTTGGTAAGATGGTTCTGATGGCGGTGCACCTCATCAGTTTCATTTCTTTTAATTTTATTTTGCTAAGTTGTCGTAATTGAGTTGTTAACCAACTTTCGTCATTAATTGGTCGTAAATCAAAAACACAGAGGGGCTCAATTCGTCGTAATTGAAAAACACGGAGGGTGGCTAATTCCTCATAGATTTTAAACGTGTAGTCCTTAATTCGTCATAAATTTATCATTGTAGTCCCTAATTTGTCGTAAATTATGACCACCTTACGACAAAACCTTACTCCCTATATAAACTCAAGCAGCCAAAGCCATTTGGTCGGTCTTTCCTCTCTCTCTCTAACAACACGCTCCCATCTCTTTAGGTACTTTTTTTTTAGTTTTAGGTGGTTAGTTAGGATGGAATTAGATTATAGGTTTGTAATTAGTTAAGGATGTTAGATTATTTTTACAAACAATTTTAAAATTGTTTTAGTTTAAAATTGAAGGCATTTTTTTTGTTTGTTAAAGATTGACAATATCGCTAGCGGTAGAAAGAGACTTAGGAACATTAATCCGAGACCCTATTATGTACCCCCCCCCCCCCTGCACAATATAAGCCTTTAAAGCCTCAGTAGTACATCCTTATGTACCCCCTGCACAATATGAGCCTCTACACCCTCCTCCATACGATCCTCAGCAGCATGGCCCTGCTTTTGGCGATGAGGCCCAAGTTCCAGAACATTCTTCGGCTCCTGCAGCTGCTCCAGGTCCTGCACCTGCTCCGGATACTGCAGCTATCCATCTGGATTTGATGGTTCCACCGGATGCACCGTATGCTAGATTTACGGTGGAAATCTCCTCTAGATGCCTGAACAAGAAGGTTTAGGAATCGTTGACCCAGATTGACCGCCCAATACTTTTTTTTGGCAATTTTTAATATATTTTTTATTATTAATATTTAAACTGTTTTTAGTACTATTTATATTTCGGTGTAATATATCTTGTAAAATTTTGTAGGTTTGCAATGGACAATCCGGAGCGTTGCAGATATCATAATGGAATTGGTCTATCGCTGTCAACGAGAAGGTGAAGGCCGGGTTCAACAACTAGGCGATGTTGCGCCTGAAGAACACTGTTGCTGATTGGAAGGAGAGGTGGAGGGTTATAGGGGATGACGCAAAATCCATCTACCCCAGCGTTCACGTTTGGACGGGATTGAATGCTTATTGGATGTTGCCTTGGTTAGTTCAAACGTCTTACAGTTGCTCCACGGCCCGGTTAACGACTGATGCTGAAGGCAATGCTCCAATGCCCATAATTCCGGACAGACCCGACACGCCGGGAGGGTCCTCGAAATTGTAAGTATTGATCTTCTTTAAAATTTTTTTAAATTATCAGTGAATTGTTTATTGAATACATGAATATTTAAATTTTTTTTAAGGCCGTCGGGAAGGAGCACCCCCATCTTTTTCCGATATTCACAAGACGACATCAGCATTTTGATGTGACGTTTGTGGACCCTCAAGTTGAAAATATCTACAACGACATGGAGGCTCAGGTCTAGGCCAGTTGTCGCAACAAAATCCAGAAAGTGAGCCGGTTCAGTTTTCACCATCGAATAGGACAAAATCTTTGAGCAGGTAAATCTTTTATATATATATATATATATATTTTAATCTTTTAGATTTATTTATATATACTAATATATATTTATTTCATTATTGTCCCGAAGAAAAAGAGACGGATGGTGGGACTTGGTACGGTGAATGATGTTCCGAGGGCGAGAACTGAATACACCGCAAAAGAAATGAAGATTCTCATCTTTGGTAAAAGTGTGCGGAGAACATGAGCCAGATTAGGACCATGACAGAGATCAATGTTATTAGAGAGACAAACCCGGCTCTTACATTGATGTGGCGGACTCTACGTTTCACCATTAACTGCAATCCAACTTCAGAAGAGCTGGTGGATATAAAACGACAGTCCGAATATCATAGTTCCTAGCTCTTCGACGACAAAAACCATAATAATTAGTTTTTTTTTAATTGTTTTGTGTTTTGTCAAATTTTGAATATATTAGATTATATTTTAGGTATATTAGATTTTTCTTTAAAATTTTCAAAATTCAAGGAATTTTTTAAATTTTTCATTTGATAAATTTAATATAAAAATTAAAATTTATATTCCCTATAATATATAATATTCGACGTAAATGAGTCGTAAAATATACTATCAATTAACATCAACTTTCGATATAAAGTGGTCGTAATTTTTACAACTCGTTTACATCATGGGTCGATGTTAAAATGCCGTAAGATTTAAAACCAGTTATTTACGACTTAACCTTACAACTTCTTAGCGATGGAAGCTTACGACCCGAGTACGACTACAACTTCTTAGCATGTCTTTTTTACGATTACAATGCGATTAAACTTGGTCGTCGTAATTTCTTTTACGATAATTTTATGACTATTTGTCTATTACGACGAGCTCTTAACTATAAAACGTTTTTTTGTCACTTCTTCATCGTAATTTATCTATTACGACGAAGAAACAACTAATATTGTAGTTGTGATGGTCACGTGTTTTTGAAGTGATTGCATAAGATGGTCAAAGAAGATGCCCCACATTAATAGTTTAATTTACATATATTCAATTGGCCTTGACGCAAAAAATTTAGACTTCACTTATTTCATACAAATCAATAAATATATATGATAAACTATTGAATTATATATTATTGCGAGTCATGAGAAGTACATTTGCGATTATTTACATTGTATAGATAAAGGACCATGTTTTGTTTCCATGTGTGTTAAGAGAATCTAGCAGAGCCGGCCCTAGAAATTCTATGGCTGGCAGCAAAAATTTAAAAAATGGCCACTTTTTATAGAAAAACAGATAGGAAAAAAATTTATTTAGTGATATGGAGAGGTTGAGCTTCGAAACTCGGTTGGATTGGTTAAACACACACACTATACCACTAGACTAAAGGAGATATTGATGTTTTGCGGCCGAAATCTAACTATAAACGAAACGGCCGGAAGCAGCCGCTTCATTTGCGTGGTCCAAGGGCCAGCACTGGAATCTTGGTGTTGCTTTCAACTTGTATTCAATCTATTTTCAATTCGATTATCAAAGTGTGCTAGTAGTCTCATCAATACCATTTAAAAGGATCATTCTCCTTAATGAAATATTTAAGTTCATCAAAATTATCTTTACTTTTATGAATAAATTAAAATTTTGATTAATGGTATTATAGTCTTTCGGTTTTTAGGCCTAAAAACTATATACTTAAATACATATCAATATCCATTCAATGGGATAAATTAATGGGCTAAACTCTCCTTCTAATTATTATTGAAGTTTCTTACAAAAAAACTTTTAAAGAGCGTACATTAATTAACTGTATTGATACTATTTTTCCAAAATAAAACTACATGATTACATATAATATATTTACATGATTCAACACAATCTCTTGGTGGAAAAGTTATCTTAAAAAAGTGTAATTGAGAATATTGACACCGAATAATGTTTCCTGAAAGTTAAAATCTACATTAATTTTAAAAATTTATATTAGATATTGAAATTCGGTAACTAAATAATTTTACGAATTATCAAAAAATTAAAAAAAATTGAGCCATTTTATATGTTTAGAAATATTTAATAGAAAATATAATTGTTAAATATACAATCTTACTCAAGTACAAATCTCAGATATAATAGTTGTGTAACTTATTTATAAACATAAAACGGTTTTTTGAGACATTGTAAAATAAACATCTCTTCACACTTACATAATTGAAACTTGGTCTCTATCATGTGACATTTTATGTCATCAAAACAAAAGATTTATTGATCCATTTGTAGATAAAACAACAACAAAATAATACTCGCACTTAAACAGCACGGATCAAAAATCTAGTTACTTCACTAAGATGAAATGATATACAACTTAAAAACTTGAGTTTGTGCCACATACAATAGTAAAAAAATACTAAATAATAAGATAAAAAAAATTAACTAACCGAATCTTGAATATATGTTTTCATGAAATCCTTTCATGTATTAATTGTTGTGAAACATCTCACACCGTCAAAGAAGAACAATAGAGGAAATATATATTTTTTGTGTCTTGGAAAAAGTTTTAAGATAGGATTTTTTAATATTGAGACTTCCCTAGATTGGATTTTCTAATTAATCTTTTCTGTTTTTCCTTGGATTATAAGCCTAGGTTCCAAAGGTACTTCAGCCTCTTTCCTCACACAACAAAACATAATTGCCAAATTCAATTCTAGAACAGCTTGGCATTTTAGTAGTTTCTACTCTTTGGGAGAAAGAGATTCAAAGGTAGTTTATTTTAGTCATGTTTTTTAGGGATATTTTTTTGCTGGCTAGTTAAAAAACTTAATCATGTTTGGCCTCCTCTTATTTAAAATTTGGGATCAAAAGTTCTTTATATGGGTCTGCAAAGAAATAAAAAAAATTTGGGAAAACGATTATTCATTGTTATCCACCTCTACCACAAATTATAATCCCATTATTTCAGAAAAAAAAGAAAGATTTTTAAGTAATAGTTGATGTTTCAAAATATAAGATATTCACATTTTTGGATGTAATTTTTCGCTACTGGAATTTCTTTTACCAATTAAAATTAAAAAATGTTTTATAATTGGTTAATTTGCTCTAGATTTGTATTTTCAATGATATTATTAAATAAAAATAACTTCATTAAACTTGCGCTTTTGAAAAAAAATATCTTATATTTAAAAACATAATGAGAGAACAATTAATAAAAGCCTAAATATTAAGATCAATATTATTTTTTCTTTAGCATTTTAATTTAAAAAAAGAATGATCAATGATAAATTATATTACAAACAGATGGAGAATTTCACTTTAACAAGTTTCAAACAAATTGCTTAATTTTCTTCTCTTTCTTAATGTTTCACGAAAATGCATTAAATCTCAAGTGAAATAGTTGTTATGAGAATGATAATATGTATAAGCCTATGTTGATATAATTATGATCGACCACATCCACATCATATAATAGCGTAAACTAGTGATAATCTCATCGCATACGGTCTAAAAATAACAAAGAAGCTACATTTTTTTGTGGAAAAATATTGTAAAGAGCTTTGTATAATTAATTATCAAATCGTTATTAAAAATTTGCATATTGTATCATTAGCTACGATCATAAAAATACGTGTAACCTCTGTTTTTTCTTTTATGTTGTTCTCCCACTTTTTATAAATTTTTTTAAATAAAATACTAGATTTCTAAACAACATTATTAATTTGAATTTCAAGAATATAAATATATTATTTTGTTTAACAAGATTCATATGCAGTTAGAATTAATATTTGATAGACTAAAATNAATCACTACCTTGGAAACCTAAAGATACCGTATTAGAGTTAGGAATGCAAATGAGCTCATGAAATTTTTATTTTATTATATATATTATATATAGTTAAAATAGACTAACAAAGCATTATTTTAAAATACATCATCTTATAAACCAATATTTTATAACAATACTTCAATTAGAAAATAATTAATAGTGAGATGATGAAGGGCTTTCAACTTCAGTAGAACATCTATCCCAAACCTCGTTAGTTCTGAAGGAAACTTGAGAAGCGAAGCGTTTGAGTTGATAAAATTGAAACATCACCTTTATAATCTCCATGTAGCATTTTTTTCCAGCTTTTACTACCTTCATACAACACTCTCTGGAAACAGGTTTCTTCGTAAGAATCTCTTCAATGACATCTGCATTACAATTCCTAAAATCACTCTCCATCGTATTCATGCAGGTTCCGATATACATCTTGTATTTTGTTGGGAGGTTCTCGAGCAAATCCAAATTGTAATCCTGTGAAACAGGAGAGATTGCCTTCACTGCATCCATATCACGACCAGGATTAACCAGTGGTTCATCGTCAATATTCTTTTGACCAAAACTTGGATACACAAATGTCACCACAGTGGTAGTTATGAAAAATGCCATAAAAACTTTCTTAACTTCCATTCTCTACAATTATTCTTTTAACTTTCTTATTTTAATTATTTTTGTCTTCTATTACCAAAATATATAAGTGTGTATATATATACAGTAATTGACAGCCTTTGAGTGTTATGCTGGTGATAATTTTAATTAATAAAAGTAAGCTTTGCAGTTATTTTACACACCATAATTCATTTATTTATTTCAGTTTGCCCTAAAAGTAACATCTATATATCCTTTTTAATTTACTTATACGTTGCATGCATTAAGTGTAACTAACGAATCTTGAATATATGTTTTCATGAAATCCTTTCATGTATTAGTTGTTATGAAACATCTCACACCGTCAAAGAAGAATAATAGAGTAAATATATATTCTTTGTATCTTGAAAAAAGTTGTAAGATAGGATTTTTTTAATATTGAGACTTCCCTAGATTGGGTTTTCTAATTAATCTTTTCTGTTTTCCCTTGAATTATAAGCCTTGGTTCCAAAGGTACTTCAGCATTTTTTCCTCACACAACAAAACATAATTGCCAAATTCAATTCTAGAACAGCTTGGCATTTTAGTAGTTTCTATTCTTTGGGAAAAAGAGATTCAAAGGTAGTTTGTTTTAGTCATGTTTTTAGGGATGTTTTGTGCTGGCTAGTTAAAAAAACTTAATCGTGTTTGGCCTCCTCTTATTTAAAATTTGGGATTAAAAGTTCTTTATATGGGTCTGCAAAGAAATAAAAAAAAATTGGAAAAAATATTATTCATTGTTATCCACCTCTACCACAAATGATAATCCCATCATTTCAGAAGAAAAAGAAAGATTTTTAAGTAATATTTGATGTTTCAAAATATAAGATATTCACATTTTGGATGTAATTTTTCGCTAATGAATGTTCTTTTACCAATTAAAATTTTAAAAATGTTTTATAATTGGTTAGGTTGCTCTAGATTTGTATTTTCAATGATCTTATTAAATAAAAATAACTTCATTAGACTTGCGCTTTTGAAAAAGAAAATCTTATATTTTAAAACATAATGAGAGAACAATTAATAAAAGCCTAAATATTCATATCAACATTAGTTTTTCTGTAGAATTTTAATTTACAAAAAGAATGACCAATGATAAATTATGTTACAAACAGATGGAGAATTTCACTTTGACAAGTTTCAAACAAATTTCTTAATTTTCTTCTCTTTCTTAATGTTTCACG